>JAOTQG010120436.1:0-21252 GCA_025631175.1 Iris virginica | reverse complement strand
ATGTAAAATGCAACAATTAAACCTATATGTTATTTGAATGTAAGTAACATCTTTAATCAATGTTACTTTTAATTCTTTAATTAATAAAATTTTTTCGGTTAATCCTTTGTTTACCGGGGTCAAAAATGGGGTGTCTACAAGGACTACACATTATATATATATATATGTATATATAATTGAAAGACATAGATCACCTCACAAGTAATGAGATTTGTAATCCAAAACTTGAAGGACTACACATTATGTGCTATATATATAATATATACATATACATAGAATTGAAAGACTTAGATCAACTCACAAGGATAAAATTTATAATCTCAAACTTGGAGGACTACACATTATGTGTTATAATATATAGTATGTATATATATATATATATATAATTGAAAGACTTAGATCAACTCACAAAAGTGAGTACTACACATTATGTGCTATAATATAATATATATATATATATATAAAGAAAGAACATGACATTAAAGTAATCCAAGAATGAGATATTAATCACACATCTTGAAGATCACAATATGTATAATATATAATATAATATCTATATATATATATATATATACAAAGCAAGAAAGAAGAACAAGTATTTAAATGAAGCTTAGCTCAAGAGAAAATGCATATCACATGAAAAATTTATACATGTCACCCACTTGGTAATAAACCAAGTGGAATTTCAAGTTGTTTACATAGAAATAAAGGAGATGAATAACTTTTACAAAAATGAAAGAAAGGAAGGAAAACTCACCTACTCCCAAGGTTTTTGAACAATGGTGGAAGACGAGGATGAACACCTTTTAGTAAGGGAAGGGTTTTCTTTGCCTTTTGTCTTCTCTTTTATGAGAAAAGGGGTTTGGATCTTGAGATCTCTTTAAGAAATGAAGATGAAAGAAGGGAAGTAGGAAGTTCAAGGAATTATGAACTATCCTACCCAACTTATAACTCTTACACTCTTTGAATCTTTGAAGATCAAGAGTATGTGTATGTATTTAGTGTTTGGTATTTAGAGAGGGTGAATGAGATGATGAAATGAGTTTTATGCCTAAAGAAGAGATAAATAAGGAGTGTTTTTGCTAAGGAGAGGATGAATAAGAGGTGATTTAATGGTAGGAATGAGGGAGTATTTATAGGTGGAGAGGGAGTGTTCATCCTTCTAAACTTTTCAAAATGCTCAAAATACCCTTGGGAGTAATATAGAGATTTTTGCCTTTAACCAAGGCCCAAAGTGATACAAACTATTATCCAACTTTAATTCTTATTTGTACATTACTTGAACACTTCTTTTACTCATCCTCCCATTTTTGGTATGACTTGTCTCCTACTTGGAAGCTTGATAGGATGATCACTTTTTGCGAGAGAAAGTCTTCTCTTTTTATCTTTTCTTCATTCATCCTACAAAATAAATTGTTACACTATATTCGTCATGTATTAGTGCAACATTTGAACATATTTATTTAATTTGCCTAGTGACATAATTATTAACTTCACTTTAGGTTGATTTTATTTATTAAAAAACTTTAGTTAAATATTTTATTTATTAGGATAAAAAATAGGGTGTCTACAGAGCCCCTCGGGACGATGTTTGCACAGGTAACGAGCGAGCAACGTAGTATGTTTCTTAGAAGCCCAAGAAATGGCTCCCCCACCAAGGGTACATATCCACCCAGACGTTGAGTTATTGTCACTCGCATTTGTTACCCAACTAGCATAACAGAAACCTTCTAATACCGCCGGATAACCCTCACAACTTAATCATAATCGCAAAGGTCGTTTGAGATGTCCAAGAATTTTTGCAATTGATTTCCAATGATCCTCACCCGAATTAGAGGTGTACCTTGAAAGCTTGCAAACCGCAAACGAAATATGTGGCCTAGTGCAATGCATAGAATAAATAAGGATACCAATTACACTAGCATAAGACAATTGAGCAATTGCTCTCTCGAAATTTTTCGTCAATTTATGTGAACTTTCAAATGGGGTCCTCTCTTATTCCCATGTGTTGATATTGATTTATAATATTCTTAACATAATGAGATTGACAAATAGAAAATTTTCCATTTTTCTTTTGAACTTTAATTCCCAAGATAGTATCCACCTCACCAATATCTTTCATTTGAAAGCTTGATAAAATGTACTTCTTTGTTTCGTTCACACCTTTCATATTTGTCCAGCATATCATCGACATATAAGCAAATAATCACACCATATTCTTTAGTAAACTCAGAATATATGCATTTATCTGATGTATTATGCTTAAAACCATGAGACAATATCACAGAATCAAACTTTTTATGCCATTATTTGGGTACTTGTTTTAGTTCATGGTGTTCTGATTTACAGTCGTTGAAGCTGACTTCAAGTCCTCAATCTCTGCAGCTAAGAATAGGAGTAGTACAAAGACTCCTTGAACAGAGGGGGTGTAGGAACGATGCCGAAGATTCTATCTCTGCTCCTTCCGTTTGAAGAAAGGAAAGATCTCAATTGTATGTTTTCGCTCTTAAAGCGGACAAGGTATTCACCTTGTTGGCGTAACTCTAAGCCCAGGCTGCCAATGGGACTTCCCTGTCGGCTACAGAAGCAGCGTAGCCTCCTTCCGGGGGGGGCCCGAGCCATCAGTGAGATACCACTCTGGAAGAACTCGAATTCTAACCTTGTGTCAGGACCTACGGGGGAAGCAGCTCCTTCTTCACCCGAAATCCAATAAGTTTAAAACACCGATCCTGAGATCGGATAGAACAAGGTGATAACCGGGACAAAGGGTCGCGATCCCGCGAGGGGGAGCTAACTCCAAAAACCCGTAAGAGACTTAACCAACTTGCACACTTTATTTTCATTTCCTTGCATAATGAATCCCTTCGATTGTAGCATATACACTTCTTCTTCTTCCAAGTTACCATTTAGAAATGCAGTCTTCACATCCATTTGATATACACACAAATGGTATATAGAAGAAAGAGCAAATAATACTCTTATTGAGGTAATCTTAGCGACTGGTGCATACGTGTCAAAATGATCAATATCTTCATTTTGTCTATCACCACGGATGACAAGTTTTTCCTTAAAAGTTTGTATGACTCCCTCGGTGTTGCGCTTTCTTCTAAATACCCATCTACAACCCAACACTTTTGAACCAGGAGGCAAGTCAACTAACACCCAAGTGTTATTAGACAAAATTGAATCAATTTCATCATTGATTGTTTCCTTCCAAATGTTACATCTCTAGAAGCCATAACTTCTTTATAATATTTTGGGTCCTCTTCTATATTTAAAAGTTAAAACAATGGGTAGTTTAGAAGTCACAACATTCCAATCACCTTCAACTAGAAAGATAATAGATTGAGAATCAATAAAATCGGAATCCAAATGCTTTTCCTTTCTCGCTCTTTAACTTTTTCGAGGTTCACTCGGGATGTCAAGAGCTTTCCTTTTATTTGCATTTGGAACGATTTCTTGTGTTTGTATATCATTAGTAGAATTGTTAAAAAAATTATTTTCTATAAATTCAACGTCCCTTGATTCTACTATAACATTAGATTCGAGATCCAACAAACGATATACTTTAGAGTGTTGAGCATATCCCATAAATACACTTTTAAGAGCCCTCGGTCCTAATTTAGTTCTTTTAGGATCTGTTACTCTATAATAGGCAATACAACCCCAAATTCTAAGATAACTTAGATTTGGTTTTCTTTCCTTCCATAATTCAAATGGAGAGACTTTAATTTTTTTAGAAGGTATTCTATTATTAACATGACACGCAGTTAACAACGCTTCACCCCATAAGTTATTAGGAAGGTTAGCATTTAATACTAAAGCATTCACCATATCAACTAGTGTTCTATTTTTCCTGCCGGTCATACCGATTTATTGTGGGGTATATGATGCACTTTTCTCGTGTATAATACCGTGAGTCTCACAAAAGGAATTGAACTCAGTAGGGAAGTATTCACCACCCCTATCGCTTCTCAAGACTTTGATCTTCTTTTTCTTTTGATTTTCAACTTCCGATTTATAGCACATAAACATGTCAGACGCTTGATCTTTAGATTTCATTAAATAAACATATGTAAATCTAGTGCTATCCTCAATGAAGGTAATACAATACCTATTTTCACCTCTAGTCAAAACACCATTTAATTTGCATTTATCCGAATGAATTAAATCTAGCAAATTAGATGATCTTTCGACAGAAGAAAATAACTTTTTAGTTATCTTTGCTTGAATGCAAATTTCACACCTTTCATTGGTTGGTTTATTGCAAGCAATTAAATCATTCTTTGCCATGTAATTCACATAACCATAGTTAACATGTGCTAATCTACTATACCATAAATAAAAAGGTAAAGAACCAACAATATAAGCAGAATGATTCTTTTCATTGATACTCAATTTAAACACGTTGTCACATCAATATATTTTGCTTACAAAGACACCATTGACAGAATACAAATTTATTCGACTTAATGATTGCCTTAACACCTTCTTACTCAAAAGAGTAGCTAATACAAGATTCTTCCTCATTTTCGGCAAATACAAGACATTTGTCAACATGATTTTCTTGCCGGAAGTGAAGATAATTTTCACCGTACCCTTCCCAAGAACATTCGCTGTTTGGCTGTTTTCCATCATGACTTGTTGTCCTTCACCGGCATCTTCCAAAGTCTTGAAAAGAGCTTTGTCATTGCACACATGGACAGTAGCCTCGGAATCATACCACCAAGAAGGAGTCTTCGTCTCTGCTGTCTTGTTAATTTCCGTTACCATAGCAACAATGGTATCCACGATTTCAACCATATTAGCCTTCTCCTTCTTTGCCTTCTTGAAGAATCGGCAATCTTTCTTCATATGGCCTTTCTTTCCACAATGATAACAAGATTTGGAGAACTTGTTGGTCGTTGTGTTCAGGTCCAATATGTCCTCAAAGGTTCTCTTTTTCTCTCCAGAGTTGCTAGACTCACCGGAGTGCCTTTTTCCTCTATCCCTTTGTTTCATTTCATTGACAAAATTTACTTTGGAAACGTTTTCTTTTTATACGGAAGTGTTCTTTAAATCGTTCCAAAGTAAATTCTTCATTAGATTGAAACATTTTCTTTTTATAGTTATTCCATGTTAACGGTAATTTTACAATTATCGGGCCCACATGTAATGACTCAGGGATTTCGACTTTATATTCTTTGAGTTTTGATATTAATGCAGCAAAGATTGGACTTGATCCATGATAGACAAATGATCACTCATTTTGTAATCAAAAAACTTTGTGATAAGAAACTTATCTGTCCATTTCTTTTGAGCACTATACTTTGCTTTCAAAGCATTCCAAATCTCTTGAGGGGATTGCACGTGAGTGAAAAGATCGTAAATACGGTTTGAAACCGCATTTAAGACGTGTCCTCGACATATCACTTCATCTTCTCGGCGCTTCTCCCGAGCATCGATCACGGCCTTCGTGACTTCGACTGTTGGCGCGGGAAGATTTTGTAGAGTAGGGCCGAGTAGATATGCCACTTGAAGAGCGGTCAACATGATGATCGTCTTGTCCTTCCAACGGTTGTAATTTGTGCCATCGAACTTCTCGAGCTTCACAACATTTTGATCAATGACTTGGAACGTACTTTCGGCACGGGTTGCCATCTTCAACAACTTTATCACTTTAAGATTGCTATCAAAGCGGTATAAAACAAGGGGATTGAAGATGGAATGTATGTGCAAATCTCGTGAATGAACACTATCCTTAAAGTGATAAATGCCCTCACTATTTGCTGCAAGGTTAATGGCGTTCCTCCTCTAGGATTAGATTGCACCCGAAGAATGTCGATCAGCAAATATCAGAATTATTCCTTAAGAATTATAGAGAGTTGTAGAGTGAGAGAGAGTAGAAAGGAGTGAGTTCAAAAGTGTCTAAAACACTGCAGGAATACTCCTTATATATGGCCTGACATACCCCTTTCTAATGGTTGCAACCAAAGGACACAACCATTGAAATTTGAATTTTCTAGGAAATTTCGCTATAACACTCTGGACCGCTATAGCGGACCAAATTCTGCTATGGCGAAATTCCTTAAACGTCATGTCTTTTGACTTTTCAAAAATATGACCGTTGCCAACTTCGCTGCAGCGGTTTTTTTCGCTAATAGCGAACTAACCCACGTCAAAGTGTTCCAACTCTCGGTCAAAATTCGTCATAACGCTACAAAAGCGCCATAACGGTCTGCATGAAATCGACGCGACGTTTTTTGACGTTTTTTGGACATTTCTTTAATTCTCAATATATGATATTGATCCTAATAGATACTTATGAATTAATTTCTTTATTTAGCGTCGTCATCTATTTTATAAAATTCCAACAATGAGGGGAGCGATGTTACAAGTGTTGGTTCATAACTTGTGCTGTAGAACACAATTGCCACTAAAGGTTCAAAGATTAAATATGGCAATGGCATGAGCCATGGCCCATGACTGCCTGCCTGCATTCTGTTACATTTTCGATGAGCTCATCGGAGGGTTTTACATAAGTTTGTATTAAAACCTACATTAATCATGTTATATGTAAATGTCACGATAAATATATATAATAGAGATGACGACATCTGATGAGTATTTATGTAGGGGCTCCCGTCCCAAAAATGGTACAACATAAGAGGTATACAACCCAACCCCAAATCGGCAGTGGCAAGTAGAGGGAAGAAAACGCTTCACCATCTTCGGCGCCTCCTCCCGAACCAATATGCAAATCCTGCAATTGACGCTGCCACTAGAACTCCAGCAGTTGCATGCCAAACATACAGTGGTTTCTCCAGAACGAGATCAGAACTAACAGCATCAATAGGAGGTGACTCTGGTGGTGTCTGACTCAATGCCAAAGCAAAGCCTAGACCCTGATTTTCTAGCTCATTCAAGTCACTAATGCCTGGTTTAAGCCTCGTCACCTTAGCTATAGCCTCATAGTCCTCTTTATTTCCACCTTCAAGGAATGACCCCACAAGATGACCTTTACTTACCCAATAAGCCCCAAAACTCGTTCCAGAGAAATCCCCAAAATAAACAACTTCCCCATTGTTGTCCCCATAAAATTGCCAAGACAATGTGAAGACTCGAGAGTAGAAGAATGGCAGGTAATCGAATTCCCCTGTTTTATCTGGCTCCATTATGGCAGAGACAACGTGCCTAGCTGCTTTTCTGGCAGAGTCAACATGCTCAAGTCTGCGGGATTCACCATAAAGCCTAACTGGGAAAGTAGCAACATCTCCAACAGCATAGACTGAACTATTGCTAGACTGCAACCGGCTATTCACTTTGATCCCACCCTTCTCCAGTGTGAGTTGGCCTTCAAAAAGGCTAGTATTTGGACGAATTCCAATTCCTACCACAACCATATCAGCAGGAAGCTGGCTCCCATCCCTAAGATTGACCCCTGCAACCTGGCAAATGACCCCATTTGTTAAAATCAAGAGAATGGTATATTTGCATTTGTGGAATTTCAATTCACCCATCTGCATTTTGGCAACCGGGATTGGGGGGAGAGGGGGGGGGGGGTTGTCTTGGAAAGCAGCATAGCCATAAGGTTTACCTTCCCATCAGAGTTGAACTCGAATGATGACAAGACTGTTCCTTTGATGAACTTTACTCCTTTGGACTTGTAAAAATCTTCGTAATAACCAGCAATCTTTGGTGTAAATAAGCGGGCCACTACAAGAAACATGAGTACCAAGGCTTAATTCAATAATGCAACAAACTCGCCCGGGGGGGGGGGGGGAGGGGGTGCTAGGGTGGGAGAAGAGCAACAACAACAAATGGATGAACACTCATTTTGTAAGATAATACTCCCTCTGTCCCAACATAAGTGTTCCGGTTGAACTGGCACATAGTTTACGGAGAGAATTTGACTAAATGTGTGGACACAGTTTGGGCGCGGGTCAATGAGTTATTAGTGGCCACAACTCGTTCTGTTAGCTCCGAAAAACGGAAGGTTCTGAGTGGAAACTTATTTTGGAATGAAGCGAATAGTGTAATTATTCATCTAGATGTCAGTTAAACTATGTAAATAGGTTTTCAACGTACAATAGAGGACCAATAAACAAAGTTATGAATCATAACACTGCATGATAAATATAAGAATTTCAATCGTTATAATCACTTTGACAACATGTCATGACATGTGAAATGCAGACTATAACCAATATTTTTGTTGTGCACCCAATTCAATTCAGTCATTTCATTTTAACTGTATAGGTATTAAACGTGTTGAGCTTAGTATTGACCACTTTCTACAACTTAAGCTTTAAGAGCGGTTGGTCACTTGGCATGGTACTTGACTAGGTCTTGGGCTCAAGTTATCCTGCTTGCATTTGTTTCCCTCGGTATCGCGTTGTGCACATGTTGGCGCTGTGTTTGGATGGTGACGCCGCAGTGAAACTCCTATGTTGGGCAGGTTAGACGTGAGGGGTTGTACAAAAATTGTTCAGCCTCTCTCTAGCAAACCATTTTAGCGTTTAACTGGATTGCTTGCACAAGAAGAAATAAGGATACATGATCACTTACGCCTACAAAAGGAGTACAAATGGGCTAGCCCATGACTGGCAATGCAGACCTTAACTTTGCTTTATTTTACACTCCACTGGTCATCTCAATGCAACTTCGTCATTTTAAATCACTGGATGGCTTTCCTAAGAAACAAGTTCTTGCTAATTAGTTTTAGTTTTTCCAGAAGGCAAGTAATTTGAATCAAAAACTCCATTCAATCTTAGAAGATTTTAAGAAAAGTACATTTGCTTGAAGTGAAAATTAATCATTGAACAGCATAGCAGTTCCAAATCACCTGCATAAAGTGTGAACATGTACAATAGGTCGAAGCAAATAACCTGAGTATAGAGTTGTCACAACCATTCAAGAAGATAATTCAAAATGTTTTGCTCCTTGTTACTACCTGATTACAAGCAGCCTTATTACATGGCATTCATATTCTGTTTCCATCAAAACAGAGATTACAATATCTACGTATGGTGTTTGCCTGTGTGTATATGTATACACATACACCTATTTATGTTTATACGTGTGTGTATCACATTACTCATGGAATTAACAATTCTTATACTTCTATCAACCAAAGTACTCTTTGGAGAGAAAAAATTTGGGCAAGCAGAGATTTTACTGGTTCGAATGATGTATCTGCATGTTACAAAAGTATCTCAAAATGGACTGATACTTTCTGATAGTGTATATATATATATATATATATATATATTTAATCTACGCATTACATGCAAGCAAGCTGGAAAAAAATATATGGGTGATGAAAATGGGTTTGAAATTGAAATGCTTACTGCATTGTGCCTCTGGAAACACCATTGTGACGTTTATCTTATTAATCACCAAGGAAGCAGCACACTCCATTCCAATGTAGCCGCCGCCAATTACAATAGCATTTCCTCCGGAACAGGATTGCATCACACTGACAAGCCTGGTTGCATCAGCCAAATCGCGTAAATAACATACATTTTCAGCATCTGATCCACTCACTCCAAACTCTTCAAGCTTCAAAGCCTACTTGAGTCATGCAAATCAATCAGAGAACAAATTCAAAAGTAATCTCTTTCCTTAATTAGGTAACATTACCGGTCATGGAGCGACATATAGTTGAAGGAGTTATGTGCACCCCTTAACTATTTGGAAAATCAGAGTCACTACCACTCTTTCACCCCCAGTCCCAAAAAGAAAATAGTTATGAGAAAATATTAATCATTACTTTATAACATAATGACTTCGCCATCAGATTCACACATTTTTTAATCCTGCAGCAATGCTTGCTCAATCCAAGTTAGACTTTATGGCTCTTTCTTGATGCTCCTAATACTCGGGATTCGGCACAGAATTAAGTAGCATACTCCGATGAACAGTGGCAAATCTCAATATTTAAGAAAAAGGGGAAAAAGGGGTCAAAATTAAAATATGAGTAAAAAATATATCTATTTTTCTAAATTTAACTTAGTAGGGGGTCAAAATTTTTGTATAATTTAATTATTTTCATAAAATAAAGGGGTCAAAATCTGATAATATTAGTATTGTTAGTGTTAAAATGTCATTGTTTCTAAAGTTAAATTTGTAACATAACATTTTTAAAACTGAAAGGGATCAACTGACCCCGTTACCTACACTGGAGGTTCGCCACTGCTGATGAATATAGGCTCAGTTATAGCTTAGCCACTCTTTGATTAATCTCTCCAACGTGCATTTTCCCAAAACTGCTTGGGAGCCAAATTCAAACCAACTCTCAGCTACTGCACTATTAACTGCAGTTTGCCATTGCGACAACTACCAATGGCAATTGTAAAATCAGTGCATCTGCTTGGGCTCAAAACTATGTAGCTTCAGCAGTATCAAGAGCCCCACTAGGTTGACTATTATCAGGGGCGGAGGCAAGGGGGGGCGGGAGGGGGTGCCCGCTCCCCCCATTCATTGGGAGTCTCGATTTTCAACGTTTCGCCTTTCAATTTTTTTTTGTTTGCATTAATCTTAATTTCTAATATATTGGATTTATCATATTTGTCCTAATTTTTGATTTTTGTGAATTATATCATTGAATTTGTGTTGTTTTGATGTGGAGTGGAAACATTTTTGAAGTTGGATGAAATCTTTCTGTGATTTTTTTGTGTTTATTTACTAAGAAATAAGCGTTTTTAAGATATTGGTACTCCCGCCTAATTGTTCGACCCGAAAAAAAAATTCGGGGCCGCTGCCCCCGAACCCCCGTACAATTTCACCCCCGACTCGGAAGCATCCTGGCTCCGCCACTGACTATTATGATGTTGCAAAAGTTAGTGTAGTACCCGAGCACCTGTTGCAATGATGAGATATTTGTAGCTGATTGTTTCTCCAGTCGCGGTCAAGAGTGTCTTTCGTTTGACATCAGCAGATTTAACACTAGTTCCCAGAACCAGTTCAATACCTGGAGAGAAATATCCAGGCTCATGCATGAGTATCAGTAAAAGATAAGCTTACACAGTTACACTTCCAGTTATATATGTCAGTTCTAATCAAATAATATGTGCAGGTCCTAAGAAAATTTTCAGGTTAAATGTTGGTGAGGAATCCCATAGAATGTTGATTTTAAGAACAAAAATCAAAAAGGGAAGGAAAAGAAACTGACTGAAAAGGAAGCAACTCATAGAACTGCGTTTACCATCTTTTAACAGAATCATGAGCAAAAATTAGTTCGTCTCCAGCTTTGGATATCAAATCTTATGTGCATTCACTTATAGAATTGTAATGCCCAATAAATTAGGCTTTCAAACAATCCATCTGAAAAGCTAAAATAACATGCCACATTTACCCCAACTTCTAAATATTATGTCATTAACTAATCATGATGATTTACAAATCATAGACTTAGCATAAACAGAGAACAAAAGAAGCAACACACGTCTGTTTGCCTGATAGAAGGAAGAAACACTTTCATCATCCCCTCCTGTAGAATATCAGCAAGGAAAATATAACAATGAATACCACCTCAACAACTGTCCATTTCTAGTGACCAGGTGCACTATTTGGATTGGAAGTCTCTAGCCATGAGACAGAAATGAGGCGTCCTCGCATATAACCCCGTAGACAACTTTGTAACCATCATAATACCGTCTACTTCAAACTGCTTGTTGGCGAGAGGAAACTTTTCCCAAAGAAAGAGTAAGATCACTGACAATGTTTTTACTTACATTATGAGGTTGTGCACCAACATTAGCATATATTTTGTATGTTTGATAAATTCACGAATAAGATGATTAGGTCCAGTCAAATGAGACAATAGGGAAAAGCAGAAAGCTGTTCAGCTGTGCAGTTCCACCCCACCAGAAAAAAGCGAGCTTTTGGGGTTAGGGGAGAGGGCGCGTGACTGCATTCTTTCCATTGTTGCTATCAATGGATTGGAAGAGATTGCTAGGGATGTTTGTTTCACTTGCAAGATAATTGATGATCATATACTTTTCTCAATATCCGATTAATCACTTGATATATCTACTTCTTAAGCATTATCATTGTATATTGTCACTAAGCCTGACAATATGAGTTCAATGGGTTGAATTGGGTTGAGTTAAAACAAATATGGTTGTAATAGGTTCAACCTATTATAATCCATTTAATTAACCGGTCAAATGGATTGGGTAATAAATGGGTTGAGTTAAACCCGAATTAACCTGTTGGATACTCTTTAACACTAAAACACATTTTTTACACATTCTAAAACACACATTTGTGATTAAATGGGTTGAATTGGGTTGAGCTGTTTAACAGGTTAAAGTGGGTAGATTTTACCCATTTTGTCAGGCCTAATTGTCCACGGTTGGATAATTTAAAAATACTTCGATCACTATCGCACATTATGACAGGGGAAAGAAAATACAGAGCACTAAATATTACACAATAACACAATACACTAGCATCAATGCAGAACATGTATGCATACCACAGCATATCATGTTTGAATCATCTCTGCCATTATCATTACCATGTAGAGTCAAGAGAGCAGAATATCAGGAATATTTACCATGTTCTTTGTACCACTTAGGAGTTAACCTCTCTTCATTTGCACCCACACATGTGTGAAATGCAGGGAGGCGTGCAGGAGCTGCATTGAACAGCAAATATTAAAAACTAAACGAACGGATGAAACTATAAGCATTTTTAACATTTTCAAAGAAGTTCATCATTATTGTGAAGCTTCATACGGAAAATAGGATGAAACTAAACTGAACCATAAATATTACCATCATTAATACTCCCTTCGGTCTTAAACAAGTGTCTTGTTTGAATAAGCACGTTTGACTCCATAAAGGAAATGGTTGTGGACACTGGCTTATGGATTGTCTACAAGTAATAATCAATTCATTGCTTCCTTTTCATTCTCGAAAAATAAAATTTTGAAAGCAGACACTTATTTAAAATCATTCCGAAAAGGAATAGTGAACACTAAGTTTTTGGAGGAAGTTCTTACTTTCTTCTTTTGCCAAATAGCAAGATGATAAACCTCTTTGGAATTAAAATTCTTTCATTTTGAGAGAATCTGTCTAGGTGAAATGGACTGGTGCTTCAATAGTGTTATGTGATCGACGTCTACAAGTGAGCTTGAAAGGAAGGTTTTATTGGACAGAAAATTAGACCCGGTCTATAGAACACATGGGTGTTGGGTTTTACGGGAGAACATGCTAACAAGATGAGGGTCGCTGAAATTCAAATGTTAAGATGGATGTGTGGTAAAACCAGAAAAGATAAGACTTATAATGCACAAATATGGGAGACGTTAATGTCGCTCCTATAGTAAGGAAAATGAGAGACTCCCCCATGATGGTTTGGTACATACTGTTTAGGCCTCTCAGTATACCTGTTAGGAAGTGCCAAATAAATCAGGGGTGTCGAGTGACAATGTTGTATTCTGATTTCTGAGGCGGTGGTTAGGAAGTTACTTCTGATTTTTCTTCTTTATATTTGAACTTGGTACAGATTACTTCAACTCAATTCAGCACATTCAAGCAATTACTGTGTTTCTCAGTTCTTGCAGTTCATTATTTTTATGATCTTGGTGAAACAGATGGAATTTATAATCAACGAAATTGAAATGCAATGAAAATCCAAAAGTTAGGAAGGAATACCTTCTGGAAGCAAAAACCCTTTGCTCAGAGCAGGTCTCTCATAAGGCACAACCTGCACAAATCAAAAGAAGTCAAGTTGATGCAAAAAAGAGAGAAATTGACTCGTAACTGTAAGATATATTGCAGTATGATTATTCTCAATGTTTGAACTGATCGCAAACAGGCTTTTAGACTTTATTCAATGCTCTGGTGGCAATACAGGACCAAAGTAAAAGAAAAATAAAGAAAATCAATATGAGGAATGCCTTCAGGCTCATGCTTGGATGTGACGTGTAATACAGCATGAACACCTCAAATCCTTTTTTCTACATTGTTCAAGACTTAACACCGATGAAGCCCTCAAATTAACTATGTACCAACTAACCTCTTTTATAAATATACCATTATTTCAACTATGTCCCGATTACGTTCAAAACTCTTGCAAAGTCAAACAAGGACAAAGAGGTTCAAGCTTCAAACTTGAAAAGATTAAAATTGCCCCCGACAGATATTATAAATATACCTCTCAAATACTTTCTCCCTTTAAGTCACAACCTATTCCTTAAGCTTATTCAACTATATATAGTCCTCTTTCCCTCTGAATTTTCAGGAGGTAAGAGCATTCCAACCTTCCTAGCTGAGGAAAAACTGACAGATCATTCCACAAATGAAGCGAAACTAAACATGTTTCAGAAAACAATCAAGTGACTATTTATTGAGGTGACATTGCTCATACTACTTTTTATATACAGATGTATAGGAGATTTGAGTTATTTTGCATATGTATAATTGAACCGTGTACAGGTACGTTTGATTTGAGGAGAGAAAAGTTAGGGGGCAGGCAACGGAAGAACAATTTTTTTTTTCAAAGCATATGGCCACTTTACTTGTGGCTAACCTATTTCAGGTGCAAATGGGGAAAAACAAATACCACACTAGATGAGAACATTCGCAATTACAACTGAACTGCCATAAAATTTAAGGCAACGATAGACAGCAGAAATGATAGCACTTCACCACATTCGACTCTCAATCAATCCTCCAAGGTCGACATACATCGTAATTGAGATTGTAAAACAGAAACCAATACATACAACCAAAGACCAATTCCAATCGATGAGGGACATTTTGACTCCTTTTGGTCAATTTGATCACTTTCAGATACATTTTTGGCGAGGATTTAGTTGTCGAGTAAAAATTGCCATACATGTGGATTATAGTACTTTTAGAGTAATTTTCATAAGTTATTCTCTCTCTCTATATATATATGTGTGTGTGTGTGTGTGTGTGAAGTATCCATCCAAAATTCGCCAAATTCCAAAACACTGACGCCACAGAGATAAAGTGTACTAAAAAATCAGGGAAAGAATGAATCAAACCCACAAACAACAAGCCGGCAAGCTGTGTGCATAACAGCTTAGACAAGAGCCTTTAACATCCAATTACAGTATAAAATTTGCATGAATTTCAAGTACGAGATGACGAGAACAAGGCAGTGCTCGCAACTTATCTAGTGCAAATATACACAAACTAAGCCAATACATAACTAGAGCCAGGAATGTTTAAATCTCAATAACAAATATAACTACTCAGACTTTGTAAGTGTTCAATTCGATATCGACCCCAGTCCTCTAAGTTTATCTAGCTCAATTAATTAGCTCAGAAAAATACTATTTCGATTGAAACAAAATTAAGCAGCTACCGTTTGGCAATTTGAAATTGACTGCATAATTAATCAAACCAGACTTGGAACACTTTTTCAAGTTCGTCAACATTATCAAACAAGGAAGGACGAAAGAGAAACATAAATAGAGAGAGAATTATACAGGCTCTTCAGAAATGATACAAAGTTCGCCATGAGAGACGCCTCGCTTGGAGAATTCCAGAGCTGCATAGCCAGCGGCGACGCCTCCCCCTAGTATTACATACACGTAAGCTCTTCCCATTCCCTCCCTCCCTCCCTCCCGCCCTTTCTCTCTCTAGCAACTCGAAATTCTCTACTTTCTCTCTCTATAAAAGAAACCAGAAATTAAACGTTCTCTCTCTCTCTCTAGAATCTGTTATAGCTACGAGAGCTGGTCTCGCAGTCTGCCAATTTCCCCTCCCTCTTTTGAATTTCATTACGTTCATTTAATTCTCTCCCAAAATTGATTTGGTCTTCGTGGGGGCGCAGCGCAGCTGATCGAATTATTTGTATATTCTGACTGAAATACCCTCCGTGTGTCTCGTCAAGGAAACGATCGTAGCCGTTGGAATTTGTGTGATATTGTAGTGATTGGCTGGATCGTTGGTGGGGCCGGCAGCAGATTTGGCGCGAGGTATGTGGGACGATGTGACGGGAGTAGGGGCATTGGGAACTGTGAGAGGTGGGTGATAGGCGAATGTGATGAAATGAAGATGAGGGAGAAGGGGTTTCGGCTGAATTTCTATGGATCGAAACCCTCTAGTTTTCCTCCACCACCCATGGTTTTTCCATTCCTTTAAATTATCCTCTTCCTTGTCTTTATACGGTTTTTATTTTTCCCTCTTTGGATTAGATCAACCTTAACTTTTTATCAAGTACTTAGGAAAATACAAGTATTGCCCATTATTCATTTTGTTATCTTTCTGTGAGAAATGAAATGTTCGGAAGGGGTCGATCATGAATCTTATATATAGTGATATTAAGTGATATCGTACTGTTTACAATATGAATATGAAGATATCAAAAAGTATTGGCGACCTAACAAGTTTTATAGAGCTCGAGAGTCAGGTCATAGCCATCAGAATACAAATAATTAGCTAGATATTGAGAGCAACGCTTTGTATCTAGCGATCTTATTGAAGACCTCGCACAGAGCGTAGCCTCTGCTATCTTACCTCGTGAGATAAGGGAGAGTGATCATATTGACGATCGCACAAAGATTTTTTTGGAGAACTGGTTCACAGGTTTGATGCTATTATGGCTTCTGCCTAGAATCAATAGGGACAGTCTGCTCTGCGAGAAGAGGTTTTCCCAAGAGAAACCATATATTTATGCAGCAACTTCCTACTTAGAGGATAGCGCAGAGTCGAAGTAGCCAAGTAGGTATGAGGCCACCTCATCGATAGAAACACATTGTATTTTTCCAGTATTCCCCCGGATGACCTGAGACCCTACCTAGAAGGCAAACACACAAGAGGACTGAGCGTCTCATTAGTAGGCGGATCGGTAGAGTGGTGGATTTTCGTTCATCCTTTACTTCTTTGAAATACGAGTTTTACGCTTTCATGAGATGAAGATCTTTGTCTTGCAATGGTCTCAAGGTGCTCTGTGGCCACATAGAGTTCGTTATACCTGGGATAAGATTACGAAAGTTTATTCACGACCTGGAGACCTTTTCCACTTACTCTACTAGGAATAGGAAGAGAAACCATGCATTTGTATAACAACTTCTCTTCGTTTTCCCGCCTTGAACCACAATAAGTCGGTACTTAAATAGGCTCAAGAACTCTCCAAATCATAGATATATCTTGTTCCCGAACCCAATAATCCTTAAAGGGGCATTCCCTCGGTCGGACTCTTCATTCGTTGGGTCAGCACAGACAAGTTTCTTTTGAAGTCGAGACCTGAATGCCAAGTATGGCTCGTAACAATCGATCTTTCGGGGCATAGGACGATTCTTTCACCATTTGGGGCGTTAATTCCATCATGTCTCGAGTGGAAAGGAACGATAGTCGTTCATTGCTAGAATACAAGTATGGATTATTGAAAATAATAAGACATGTATTTGGATATGTCCCTTGAACTCCATCCCCGACAGAAATCCTTAGCTGCAACTACATCTGTCGAAGGTCCTTAAAAGCCTGTCTTTTTGATCCCTGGCGCGACCAATATTTAGAGCCTGCATAACGGCCTAAACCCTCGTAAGACCAAGTAATGCTAGCTTAGCAAGCAGAATACCTTGGCGATCTTAAATTAAAAGACCTTGCAGAGAGGTGAAGCCTCCTGCGAGCTTAACATCATTCCTCATTGAGAGCCTCCATGCTACCAGTTGTGACACCTGCGAGCAATCTGGCTCGAGAGTCCGTGTCCAACATGGAGAATGTCTCTCATTAAATGACAGAGTATCCTCAGGAGATCATTTTCATATATGACTTTGATTGAGTTACCTCGTATGAGTCTGACTAGGATCCCTACAATGCGTGGATTCTTAGTAAATAGGAAAGGCGGCCAAGGCTTCTTCACCTTCAAGGATTCTGCATCATCAGAACCTATAAATAAAGCCCTACCCCTGTAGGCAGAGGTACACACTCTATTGCCCTCAAAACCTCCCGTGGATTCTCTTGTTCTTCCTCATACTCAAGTCTTACTCTCACGCCGGAGCTGTTTTGGTAGGGAAAACCCCTACCCATTAGTGATGGTTTTATTTTGCAGGTCCTGGAGCTGCCCAGATCTCATCCCTCATCTATCACAGTGCTCAGCGAAGATCACCGAAAAAACTGTGCATCATCATTGGTTCCGTTGCTGGGACCTGTTTGTTTAACAGCCGTTTCTTTGTTCCTAACCTTCAAAGACTACAACGACCAATTTCAATGGCTTCTAACATTGAGAGAGATGCTGCGATGGTTGCTGCTGAAGGCCAACAGGACGGCGGAGAGGTTTCCGAGAGCAATCCACCGACTAACCCAGGCTCCTCAGCCCCGGACATGAATTTGCCACCACCACCGCTACTGACCGACTGTGTAGATCCTGAGGTCGTAATAATCCATGATTCGCCCAATCTAGTCCTCGCAGCAAGACATAGGCAAGGAGGTAATAATTATATTCATATTTCTTTGTCCAGAGAGGTTCATAGGCGACCATACAGGAACATTCATCGCACTGAGCCAACTGAGGGAGGTCGCGAGCCTGATAACGCAAGGTATCAGTGGGGAATGCCTAGATAGGTGCCTCCTAGTCATATGAATGTTTCTGCTCTAACCCTGACAGGAAGAAGTAGTCGACCAAATACTATTGACGAAGCCAGTCCCAGTACCATTTAGTTTATGGGGGAAAACATTACAGGAACTCCTGAGAAGAGATTGGTAGCATTGCAAAGGCGAAGAGATATGCTTGCCGCAATGATCGCCACAGAATAGGAAATCGAGGAATCATCTCGAGCAAATAGAGGAGTTACAGCCAGAGGTGCCACAGAAATAGCTCGCCCAACACAATCAAACAGTGCTCGCCCTCGCCCACAGGACAGAATGATTCCAACAGGAGATTTTTTGTCCAATTCCGGGAGTGGAAACGTCAGTGATTCCGAGAATTCTCATCGAAGTGATCGCAATGGACGGCTCGCCAACAGACCGAATCCTCCCCAAGGTAACGCTGTGGTCGAGGAAGAAGCAGATTCGCATGGTCGCCAAGAAAGATCGGTGACTAGAAGCAGAGACAGCGGTTTAGTGATAACGGCCAATGAGCGGAGGAGGAATAACTCCCCACCCCAAGGTCCCGATGCCAACGAGCAGAGGAGGGATAACTCCCCGCCCCAAGGTCTCGACGCCAACGAGCGGAGGAGGGATAACTCCCCGCCCAGAAGTCATGCATCGATTGGCCAAGAAAGAGGTCGTTGACAAGCTAGAGGCCGCTCCACGGAAAGAGGACAATCCCCAAGAAGAAGTCCTCGCCGCGACGAAAGGAGGAGGAATAACTCCCCATCACCAATTCATCGCGATAAGAGGAGAAGGAATAACTCCCCGTCACCGGTTCGTCGTAGAGGAGAAAGAACGTCGCCAGAGATGGAACAAGCTTTTGAAATATTCCTGATCAAGAAAAATATGATCAAAGATGATCATGATGAGGATTATAGCGAGGATCAGGGGAAGATCTTCACTAGGTGGATAAGAGAAACCCCTCCATTGGGTAACTCTTTCCCAAACAGACTCAGGGAATACAGTGGAAAAAACAACGCCAAAGATCATATTTCAAAATTTGAGATAAGCATGATGGCAACCTTTATGAACAAAGCACATTGGTACACATGTTTTGCGAGCAGCATGACAGACAAGGCCAATACTTGGCTAAACACCCTAAAAAGGGAAAGCATTGATTCCTGGGCAGATTTTAAAAAGAAATTCCTCACAGAGTTCGCTGCTCCAGGAACGCTAAAGAAAGAAGAGTCGACCTTGTTCGAGCTCAAACAGCGAGAGAGGGAACCTCTCTCAGACTATCTCAAACGCTTCAATGAAAACCTAGATGAGATCACTGAAATGGATGAAAAATCTATCATTTGGTGTTTTATTGGAAGTCTTCAGCCAGGACCTTTGAAAATAGAATTCAAAGTAAGGGTCCCAAAGACCAAATCTGAGATGATGGTTATTGTTGAAAAAATCACAGCAGCTAAAGAAGAAGAAAGTGATGAACTCGACGAAGAACCTGAACGAGATGGTGAAACGTCGAGGAGGCGCATACGCCACGGATCCTCCAATACCGCCGGAGCGGGAGGTGGAGGGAATTGCTTCTGGATAACTTAACGAGCTCCTCTGGGGAACGAATGAGCAAATGGGAGTCAAAGAACGGACGAATGTGCAGAAATTCTTCGTCGTGGTTTACCGCCGGGATGTAATCATCATCTACCCTGTAGCGGAAGAAGAGCAAAGTTTGTAACTCCTTGACAGGAACCTCAATCCATCTATTCAAATGCGGCAGGTAAATTTTAGAGACGTCGGTGAGGAATCCCCAAGGGGTTTCATCCCCGGTGAATCCCTCACGATTTGGCATGCAAGCGCGCTTCGTCCGCACCATCCTAACACCACGATGGCGAGATCATACTGCTCTTGAGACTTCTCCGATAACGGAAACGATAGAAATCCCCAAACTAAAGTCTCGAATACTAGGGCGGACCTACCCCATACAGGAGAAAAACAACAAGCAAATAAGGGAAGAGAGAACGGTGGTTACCTGGAAACGAGAAGGAATTTTTGCTGGAAGAGTGAACGGCGGAAAGAACGAGATCTGACTCCAGAGAATTAAATACGCCACCCAACAACTTTTCTTCACCAACGGAAAAGAGTGAAATAGGAAGGATGACTTCAATTCCAGGTATTTAAATGTTTCGGGAACTTTCCCTCAGACCGGCGGAAAAAAATTTAAGGGCTGCAACACGACTACTGCACCTCCCATCATGGGCCTCAAAAGACGCGAAGGACATGCCTAGTTCCAGTACCATCTCAAGCGCTTTTCTAGCGCGTGCTTCCTATCTTGAAGGCGATACAAAATGATCCCGACCCGAAACACAATACGTCAACACACTGAGGTGACACTTGGTTTCTACCTCGAACATAAATATCCTCGGAATAAATCAGGGAACTTTATGAAGAGGAAAATATGCTCACCTCGGTTAGCGAGATCAGACCTTATCTCGGCATACCCGAGATATCCCTAGAGACGAGATTGAATCCCCACCGAGATCATTTACGAGACACTTTTTCCACCGCCTCAAGGGCTTATGAGATCATATTCCCAATCCTTTCTCACGGTCTCCACGTCAACATAATGAACCTAACAGAATCAGGGAATCCTCCTCCCTTTAGCAGACGCCTTCGGCGCATGGCAGAGGAAACCATCCCCGCCACCCCATGGCAATGACGTCCACTACTAGAAAACCTTGGAATATAGACAGAACAC
>JAOTQG010120425.1:0-10759 GCA_025631175.1 Iris virginica | reverse complement strand
ACCTTATAGACGAAGAAGATGAAGATGATGATGAGGATGAGAGCGAATTTAACGAGACCGATCAACCTTATGTGGAGGAAGAGGGTGATGATGTATTTGAAGATGAGGATTGATGTTTCAATCCTAGGATTGAGTTTTTTTGGCCTTTTGTCTCAACTTTGACTTTTATTTAGGCTTGTTTACTTGTTTAGACGTTATTTAATGATTGGTTGCATGCTTTGGACATCTTTTTCATTATTTATGGCTAATAGTGTTCTTTTAATTCACTATTTGAATTTAATTTATGGCTTATATTGATGTTGTATGTGAATATTAATTTTTAGTAATTTTTTAGCATTTTTTGTGCGCCTTGTCGCTCGGGCGCGCGGCCGCCTTGCGCCTAGGCTCCGGGCACAGGTTTTGCGCCTTGGTGCGCCTTGAGCCTTTAAAAACTATGATCACATGGGGTTGGCTACATGAATTCCATTCCTCGCGATTCAATCCCAGAGTCACCGTGACAATCTTTCATGTCTTTTCGTATTTCCAACAGTTTGCTTATCCGGATGGACTTCTTGCTAACTGGGTTCCGACCGCAAGTAGCTCAATTTTCTTATCCGAACAATCAGGTGGTTTACCACAAAGAATATATGAGAAGAACAAGTCGAAACAAGAACCATAGATTTCTTTCTTCATATTTCTTATATAATCTTCGATACGCAACAATCGCGGAGATTTCCAAGCAGATGTTCGTATTAACTTTGGCGTACCCCTACCCCTAGCTTGATTAAGACTAATATCATCGCCCTTCCTACCTAGATCATTAAGGGGCCTACGTCGTACATGAACGAACCATTTAGCGATACTCTCTTCTTCTTTTTTCTACTATAGGAGGTATTTATTCATTACGAATCACATTTGTTTAAATTTTACCACACATCCATCTAAACAGTTGCATTTCTGCTACACTCATCATATTCGCATGTTCCTTCTTAGTAGCCCAAAACTCAGTTCCAAACAGTAAAGCAGGTGTAACAGTTGTCTTATACTTCTATTAAAAAAAATAAATTGCATGCACTCTTCCATATCATCCAACCCGATTTTATTCTATGATTGACATCCTCTCCACATCTTGATAAATAATTGATTCCAAGTACTAAAATATTTCTTTTTGAGATATTTCCTCTCCATTTAACTTATCTTCCACTTCACTAATACTCATCTTACCACTAAAGTTGCACGTCATATACTCTGTTTTGCTTCTAGTTATTTTAAACCCTTTGACATCTAAGACTTCTCTCAATATTTTTAATTTTCTTTTCTAAAAGATGAATATTATTGAGAGAAAGATCTTACATAAGAAGGTGAACAATAAGTCCACCAAAAATTAGAAAACAAATAACAAACAAAAGTACACAAATTATTTTATAGCACCTCTAGACAAATCTTCCAAAGACAAACCCTGAAAAGCGCAAAAACTCGGCCCAAAGAGAAAACCACAAAGTGATCTTCTCCAACAAAAGCACCAGCGATAATGCTCAATCTCTAAAAATTCGAGTGTTCCTTTCGGTGAACACATCCCAATCCCACGGCATAGAAGCATTCCTCAATCGACCAAAACTCAAATGACTAATTGTACAGAAATCTTCCACACCGCAAAACTCCCCCCGCACCAAACAACATGAACCAAACACTCCAAGCCTAAAGACAATGCATGAATAAATGCTCGTGGGACTCGCTAGCTCACATGCACATAACGCACACATCAAGAGAGATATATGTCTTTGGATGTGTCCTTTGCCGCCAATTATTAATATTCAATTGATCAAGGACGACTGACCCGACAAAGACTATATTTAAACGAAACATTAGACTTACATATGAAATTACAAAGAGGAAATTCAATCTGTGTATGTGGGCGAAGAATTTTGGTGAAAGACTTAACAGAATCCCTATTATTGAGATTCCTCACGAAAGTAAATTCCAAGTAACCCGAACCCCCACCCCCCCCCCCAACCCACCCCACCCCACCCCCAACAAAAAAATTAGCAATTGGAGTGTTATGAAGACTAGAGAGCCGAAACGGGCTTTAAGAGAAAAGTTTCCTATCCAATGATCCACCCAAAATCGAACTCAATTCTCAAAGTCCAACCTCATTACTGACGAACATGAGGATAGATAAGTGAAAATAACTAGAAATCAACATCTAGGAATCAGCTTGAAAACTCCAACATGCATTCCATCCATTATGGTTAACACCTAACTCACTCTGAATAACTCTATGCCAAAGAGAATCACGCTACAGTGAAAAACGCAACCAATCAAAGAAATATTTTTGATAACCAAGTTAGCAATCTTAACCCCTCCTCCTCTTTAGACCTATACACCCTTCTACCCACCTAGCCTCTAAGACACCTTATCAATAACCGGATCTCAAAGTCTAGTTGCCTTAGTAAAAGGAAGTCCAAGTTAGGAAAAAGAACACTTCATAACAAAATAACCGAAAAGATTAGCATATGAACTCAAAATCGAAGGTTCAACATTAATACTCAAAATCGAAGATTCAACACTAATACTTAAAATCGAAGGTTCAACATTAATACCACCTCAACCACAACTTGGTTAAATTGATCTTAAGGTCCAACGCAATCTCGAAGAGTTGAAGAACGGTGAGGACATTCCCAAATCTACCCCGTCCCTCACACAAAAATAGTATAGTATCGTCACAAGGTGAGAGACGTGCGTGACATCATTTCCTACCCAACAACCTTCTATAACACCCATCGCTTCACTCCTCAAAAGCATCCACAACAAGCATGAAAAAAAAAGGGGGACATCCCCCTGAAGGAGCCCTCTTGAAGCACAAAATCATTCCTTGGGTTCCCCATTAACCATAACAGAGAATGAGGGAATGAAAGATAGCCTTCAATCCATCTACGCCATCTAGAACCAAAACATTTCCTATCCATCACTAGATCAAGAATTATCCATTTTCTGTGCCTTCTCCTAAGATCATCTACAACCTAATTTGCCACTAAATCGACATCAATGCGTTGACGATCCTTTACAAAAGCACATTAAGCTTCAAAAATGGTAACGCCCAATACCACTCCAAGTCTGTGAGAAAGCACCTTCATAACAATCTTGTAAATGCTAGTTACAAGGCTAATGGTCTGGAAATCCTTAATCTTGGGAGACCTTTTTTAAGGAATGAGGGCTATGAACGTGATATTGATACTATGGCGCACAACCCCATTAGCATGGAACTCAATCATCACTCTCAAAATATAACTCTTCACGATGGCCAACATGAATGAAAAAAAGTCATAGTAAACCCATCTGGGCCCAGTGCCTTATCAGCAAATATATCTGAAATGACTCGCTGATTCGCAGCCTTCCCAAACGATCTCTCCAACACCTCCGCCTTCTCATCCGAAATAGGGCCCCAATCCGGCCCCTCAAACATAGGTTGACTAACATTATTCACCAAATATAAGTTCTTGTAAAAACCAAAAATCACCAAAGCAATAATCCCCGCATCTCTAACAATTGCACCATTCTCCAACTCAATCTCCTTAATATACCCTCGTCTCCGCTTTCCCTACAGCCGCCCTATGAAATAACTTGGAATTGCAATCCCCTTCCTTGACCTATTTCGCCCTAGCCTTTTGATGCGGGCTAACATCAATAACCTCCATTTTTGTTTCATCGATAAGGACAATGTGCCGGCAAAAAGCATGCAACAAGGTATATCATCTTGTAGATGTCTAGTTAGCCCATCCATTAAGGTCGATCCTTAGTGCCTGGGAACACAAGTTTGATCGAGGACCTTAGTGTAGTGCTATAGTGATTGAAAACTCGCATTTCTCTCCTGTTGTGGTTCTAACGTCGACGCCCCATTATACATATATTTAATAACCACGATATATCTCACTTTAACCCCTTTCTCTTCTAGGATCGACCAAATTACCTTCCTCGGAACTCTTTCATACGCCTTCTCTAAGTCAATAAAGACCATGTTTAGATCCCTTTTCCTTTCCCTACACGTTCCATCAATCTCATTAATCGGTGGATAGTATCCATTATCTAGCATTCAACCAAATTGATTCTTCGATACCGTTGTCTCCCTCTTTAGTCTACTTTCAATTATTTTCTCCTAAAGCTTCATTGTACAACTCAATACTTTAATACATCTATAATTCACGCAGCTTTGAACTTCACCTTTATATTTGTATATTGGTACTATAATGCTCCTTGTCCACTCATCTGGCATTTTCTTTGTCATCATAATTTTACTAAATAACGTAACTAGCTAAGACACCCCTACGTCACCTAGGTACTTGCATACCTCAAATGGGTATTTCACCGGTCCTAAAGCTTTCCCCATTTTTATCTTTTTCAAGGCAAACTTCACCTCATGTTCATTAATTCTAAGACCGAAAGTAATATCTCTAACTTTTCTACTAGTGCTCCCGTCATTGTTCACTACGTTTCCTACAAGTTACTCATTTATTAGTTTCTCAAAGTTTATTCTCCATCAATTTTTTTATTTCTTCATCCTCGACTAAAATGCGCGAGTCTTCATCCTTAATGTATTTTACCTCGTTGAAATCCCTGCTTTTCCCATCCGTTGATTTTGCAAGTTTGTATAAAGCAGTTTCCTCCTCTTTTGTATGTAATTTATTATACATGTCAAATGCTTTACCGTAAGCATCTCTCACAACTTTCTTTACATCTTTATTAGTACTTTGTATAGCTCTAAATCGTTTAAATTTCTAGAGTTTAACCAAGTTTTATAAGCTTTCTCTTTTTAGTCGGACTACTTTTTGGATGTCCTTATTCCACCACCACGTTTCTTTATCTATATGCCTCTTGCCTTTGGCCTCTCCTAAGAAATGAATACCAATTTAAATGCAGTTAATGTGAGATAATTGGATGGAGTAACAGGTTCGTGCTCAAACCGACCAAAGAAAAAGAAGAAAAAAACTGTGTTTATCATTACCAGTCTTATTTTAAATGATTTGCTTGAAGGACCATTGTTCCTAACAATAGCTGTGATGAGGGACAACACTAGAATGCTTAGACATTTGTTTTGACATTTACACGGTAAAGGGGTGCAAATAACTCATAACTCTTCAACTGCACCAAAAAGACATCTCCCGTGCAACTAAACTCAAAGTATAAAACTCCGTGCCCCTGAGACCATTGCTCAGGACTTAAGCCACCTGTAGGCTTGATGACTTCTTCAGTCCTGCTTGCTATATTCAATCACAGCCTCTTGAATTGTTATCAAAAGGAGATCTTTTGGTCAGAAGTCCTGGCCAAATGAGGACCTTTCATAACAAATTGCAAGCTCGTGACTCTCTAACTATAGTATTAGCCTCTTATGAGTAACATGACCATTAGGATTGCACAATTTCTTTACAGCTATAAAAAGTAAGTATAACAGAAGAAAACGATCCAGCTAACATGTGCATAATGGCACACTTTAAGTATCAAAATTCAACATTGAGAATCACCCTATTAGCACTGAGCATTAAACTTTTTGAAGAAGAAAGACGCTTACTTTTGCCTCAGCTGATACACCGGCTTCTGATTCTCGCCCAGCAACTGCATTCAACTTTGCAGCAGAATCATATCCACAATCTTTGGTTTTCACATTATCGTCCACGGGCACAGTCATCTTCTCATCATTGTACTCCTCTGCAGTCTGCTCAGCACTTAAAGAATTTCTCATGAGTTCAACTTTCTCACCATCTATTCTCTCGGATTGAATTTCCTTGTTCAATGTCCGCTTGTTGATCATTTCTTGCTCGCTGTACACCTCCCGACTTCCTGTGGATTTACCCTCCTCTTCTACTTGAGCCAGAACCTGCTCAGCAGGAAGCTCTTTCATAGCCTGCTCAATTTCAATCACTCTCCCCCCACTGGCATCAAATACTGGTATATCTTTCTTTTCTCTTTTACGAAGTTCAGTTTCTCCCTGGAAGTTCTCCTTCCGAAATCCTGTGGATGGACCCTCCTCTTCTGGTCGAGTGTGGAACTCCATAATAGGAAGCTCATTTGATGTCTGCCCAAGTTGAAATTTAGTCTTCCCAATAGCATCCAATGTATTAATATCTTTCTTTTCTCTTGGGTCAAGTTCAGTTTCTCCCTGGAACTTCTCCTCCTGACAACCTCTGGATGGACTTTCCTCTTCTGCATGAGATTGAAACTCCACAACAGGAAGCTCATTCAAAGTCTGACTACTTTCCATCTTAGTATCACCAATAACACCGATACCAAGTTCCTGCTCTTCTTTAACAGGAAGCTCATTCGAAGTCTGCCCGGTTTCAATCTTAGTCTCACCAATAGCATCAACATCAGCTTCCTGCTCTTCTTTTTCAGGTTCTGTTTCAGCCTGGACAGACACCTCCTGAGAGCCTCTGGAGCAATCCTCCTCTTCTGCAACCTGCTCAACTGGAAGCTCATTGGTTGTATCCATAATGGCATCGACTAGGCAACTTCTTCTGTTTGGGATGCCCATGAGCTTCAGGAAAGTTTATATTAAGAAAAAGATTAAATTGTTAAGTATGTGAAAGAAAAAAAATATATATATATATAAGTGCGATGCAGAATTATTGAACATGGTGCTAAAGAGTGGCACCACGATTATTTAGCATGCAGGAAGTAAAAGTTAAATCATTGGTTTGTCCTCTATGGAACAATTTACAGTTTCACAAACCACTTCAGCTTCAAAAGCATATAGATACCGGATTGATCCATCTTTTACTCTTTAGACATTATAACAGCCAATTTGGAGACCGGATTGATCCAACTTTTACTCATTAGACATTATATCAGCCAATTTGGAGAATCATAACTACTCCATACTTAAATTGTATTGCACTTTTTGAAGAGAAAGAATGAAACTATATAAGCATACCTCTGATTCAGCTAACTTCTTGTCTTCCAACTCTCTCTCAGGTGTTCCATTGTTTTCAATTGCATAACCACTTTGACTTTCACAACCATTCCTCTCTCCACTCCTTTGTTCATTGCAGCGCACTCCATCTTCCGTTGTAACTTCCTCAACTACCTCGGTGCGTATGGCATTTGTTTCGTTGCTGGGGTTACCCTCAATGGAATTTATTACGCCGCTGGGGTTACCCACATCAAGTTCCTGCATGTCCTCGATGGTTTCTGGAGCCTTGTTTGCTCCCTTGACATCATGGAGAAAAAGATAACAAAAGTGTGAGTACATTGCAATAGTAAATATATCACCTGATGAAATTACTGTATGCAAATTGATCTATTTCTGAATATAATAGAAAATATTTATGAATGAAAACAAATTGTTATAATCCATGAGAACATTTGATTCTTCTGTGGAGCCTTCTGCACCGGCTTTCTTCCCAAGGAGGGGAAAGGATATAAAATAGTTAACATAAACCAGAGAAAAAGGCTCCAGGCATAATGAATCCTTTCTCCCAACAACTGTTTGATTAGCTTTTACATAGATAAATCGCATACTTCTATATACTACCCAACAAACACACCAATTCTACAGAGCAGCCATATATAAATCTCAAATAGCTCTCCATCCTGCTCAATGAAAGTTCTTCCTGATGTATTTTACTTGGTGAACAGGACCATAACACGTGAGAAATTACTGCTTGCCAACAAGTATCCTATCAACACGATGATTAATTTCACAATGGACTGGATCAGATATAAAATGACCTAAATCTTTCTCTGGTTCAAGAACGCAACTATGTAACTCAAAACTGCACAAGACTTAACAAGAACTCAGCAAAATGCAACAATCTTCTGCAAAGCATCATAAAAAACTGTACCTTTAATATCTACTTATGTTTCAGACGTCCAGTTATCAATGCTCAATCACATTTAAAAGGTGCGTATTTGCAATAATCGAGAAAAATAAATTAATAATAATAATAACAAAGTAAAATTAAGAAAAAAAATTTAAAATAAAATTAGTGAGTTTAAAAGAGTCAAAAAGAATAAGAACAATAAGTTTTAATGAAACTATTTTAATGTAGTTAGTTAATTAATGATCCCTATACCCTCATCTAATTATCGGTAAATAATACGGAGAAACCTAGAATTTGAATTAGTTCGAATGGACGACATAGGCTATCTGACTCGTTTTAGGATTCCACAAGTTATATAACTAAAGTCCCCATTATTATTTTAATTAGGTCAGATATTATTCACATTTAGAGTTATTCGGTAAAGAACGAGAGTTGGAGAAAGGGGGCTGCAGCAGCAGGTTGTTGGCGGCGTTAGAAGACAAATTAACTATCATACCTTGTAACTATTTGATTAATGATATGCTTTCTTAAAACCTGGGAATGTGTGCATGTGGAAACTATTGGAAAGAAGAGAGAGAATATAGTTTCGATTTAGAATAGTTACTGGATGGATCTAATTCTCTATGAATTATTTAATGTAGAGTTAAAATAGTCAAGAGAGTCATAGCGATTGATTCAAGTTTAATGATTCATTTGTGCTACAGGCCAAAAGAAAGAAAATGAAAAAGGAGGTATTAGTTGTAGGATCAGTGGATTTGGGTGGAAAATTTAAGTTAACAAAAACATACATAATGTTTTAGATTGGTTTATAATACTATAAAATATATTGTGGTGATGTTTAGGTTCGAATGATCAATCCGATTGGGAGGAAGTATCGTTCTGATTTTATTTTATCAATATTAAAGTAAGTGATTATACAAAATGCCTTTGTTTATTAAATTCGATTTTTATTTTCAAATGCGCTATTGTTATACCATGGGATCAAACGTGTCTTTATTTGATCGTTTCATTTTGTTAATTCCGAAGTTATTGTTTCGTTCTGTATCAAAAGTAATTTAATTGTTTTCATCGACCATAATTTTTACTTTATTCGGTATGAGTGCAAAGTGAAAGTGATCTCATTAGTGGGGATTTAATACGCTACCAACAGTGGTCCCGTTAGTGGGGATTAATACGCTAACAATAGTAGTCCCGCTAGTGGGATTAATATGCTAGGAAATAGTGACCCCGCCAAACAGGGATAATATGTTTGCCATACTGAACTTGTATCATAGGTTGATTGATTTTAAGTGATCCTCTTATCGTTTTAGAAATTGGACTCTTTCTAATATTCTAAAATTGTTTTAAAATGTTCGATTGGTTTTAAATGGAGTTTTGTAAAATCTCGTGTCTATTCTATGCTTGATGGCATTCCGGTCGTTTTGAGTATGATTACTTGCCGGCAGCTCATTCCTTGTTATCATTACAGGTATGCGATTGACAGAAAGAATAGTGTGGTGGAAGTGAAAGTGCAATGATCGGAAGCATAATAGTATTTTTAGAAAGTTGGATTGTTACGATTATTTATGGTTTTGTATAAACTCTCTAGAGGTTTTATTGAAAAAGTGCAATAAGTATTTGATATTGGATTTTAAGTTGGGATTTTAGAGAATGGTGGCATTGAATTATTTGATTTAGTAATTCAGAATATTAGATAATGTAGTGCTCTGTTTAATGGATTACATTAGTTTACTCTCTTGAATCATTTGATCGGATTTGGGGGCGTTACAATATTCTTGTAATCACCTTCTCCAAATTTTCTTGGATTCTACTTACATGCATAACCGAAAACTAAGGTTGGTCACTGAACAACCTACAAGATGCACAAGCATCTTAAATAAATATAATCAGCATCAGTTAGATTCCTGAGATCTTTGGCCACAATTTTGATCTGATCAGTGCAGATATACCACCTATTTAATTCTAGATCCACGTAACATGCATGTTCAACAGTGTTTGCCTTGCATTGTATCCGAGTACAAGATGCCATCTGGAGCCTTTGATGCTTTCCTACTTGTCTTGACTCCATCACGAACATCTGATGACAGTGTTTCCATCTAAAGGAATTCAATAAAGAGACATCTGGATTTATCAGGGTCTGTAACTAATGAGTGACTGAAATTGCATTAACTACAAAACTAATATGTGATGCTCTATCTTTCATATTTAGCCAATTGTAACCGCCTCAAGTAGGCATTTGACCATTGGATTCTCCAAGCTAAAATGAATACAACAATCATACTACACATATAAGCACAGATCCCCTTTTGACTTTCCAATTTCAAAAATACCCTGTACTTTTTGTAAATTCTCTATTAACTCCTTAACTCTTGTTTTTCATTCTATTTTTCTTAATCATAGCTCTTATTTTTCATCTTCATGTTTTCTATCTAATTTATCAACTTCCCAAGTTTTCTCTAGTTTATAAATTTTCTACAGTAGCTCGAACTTTAATTTTGAGATAGAAACAGCTGTATTTGTTATTTTTATTAACTTTGTAATTTACGGATTTATGTTAGATATAATAGACCTCTTAAGTTAAGGATGTATTTTATGTAAATTTAGTCAATTTAAAGTCCTACTGGGTTATTATATGGATTATGTGTTTTTCGTAGATTTTCATTATTTTATCAAACTTACTAGACCCTGTAGAGTTGGTGTTAGTTCTACATCCGAATTAAATCATTATTATCCATCAACAACAAAAGTGTAACAAAAGTAGACTCTTTGGGTGATGGTATTTGTTACTTTTGTTTATTTTGTAATTTTGGGATTGTCTTAGATGGGGGTAATTTTCTTAGGGTGAGATCAAGAGTACGATATATGATGATATTAAGGGTCAGATCAGGAATGCGATATATGATGATATTGCACTGTTCACTATTTGAATATGAGATAATATGAGTGATATGAGTTTATGAAATAAAAGA
>JAOTQG010120414.1:0-10760 GCA_025631175.1 Iris virginica | reverse complement strand
GCACTGGTGGGGGGAAGCACTGGTGGTGGTGGGGGGAAGCACTGGTCAGTTAGTCGATAGATTTTCATATGCAATCTTCTGGGTTCTTAACGTGCAGGCCTGCTTGTGATGTGGCTATATCGGGTCTTGGGTGGATCAGTGTTGAACCAGTTAGCAGATCGCTGACGACACCCAACTCAATTTCAGGAGAAGCTGCCACAGAGCTGAAGACACCCAACTCATTTTCTGGAGAAACTGCCACAGAGCTACTTCTGAACGTGCATGTCCCCAAGCCGGTTGAAACATTTATCCGGCCTCCTTTTCCAGTGGGCAAAGCAGGAGGAGAGTGGTATCAATATAGAGAACTAACAGAGAAGGAAGAGGAAACTAGACCAAAGTGGTATTTCTGAGATGAGATTTGCAGGCTGTTCTCATTTTAGCCAAGGAGGAGAAGTGTTCTAAAATAGAAATGTACGTATAGAGGAAAAATTCACACTTCCAATACGGAGCACTGACAGTGCTGCACTGTGTAAATTCTATATATTTTAGTATGGAATGAGGATAGGTGCGAATGGTGGTGTGGATTGCATGAAGTTAAAATTTCAACTTCATGTTAATGCCTCGAGGATGTATCGTGCGTTAAAAAGTCTTAATTAAAATACATTAATATTTAATGAAATAAATGAAGTTTCTTGTGTTCTTAAAAGTTTTTTATCCTTGCGGCCCTGACTAGTGACTGTCCCTGTGAAATTTAAATTTCATGTCAATTTGATCAATATTTAAGTTGATCTTTTTAATTTTTTAAGGAGCGAACGAAATTATAACTTTCGTAAAAGAGTGTAAAATCAGTGCCGTAAAATAGTGTAGAATCAATGCCCAATTTTGTACATTTTACACAATGTACAAGTCTGTAAAATATATCGATTAATTTTTCGATTGATAATTACTACTATATACATAGCAGTACTCCAAAATAAATGAGGTTCGTATACCTAGTAGTACTCCAAAATAAATCAATATCGATATAGTCTGAAAATTGCAATAATTTTCGGTAGCACCGACCTTAGAAATATAAATTTGGGAATCATCTTAAAGCGTTCTTGCTCAACAATGCAGGAACATTTTATCTAATACTTCAAACCCAAAAATTCAGTGGTTGACTATTTCGTTGACATTGAAAATATGTGCAAATTATATCGAGCGCTTAGGCATTCGGTGTTAGAAGTGTTCATTTTTTCTTCAAATATACATAAAATTTACAAATTATATGCATCATATGAATATAAAATGCACATAATAATTATGAATATGATAATGATAAAATTTATGTGCATTTTATATTTATGTTATATACATAATTTATAATCTTTATGTACGTTCGAAAAAAAAAAAATGAATACTAATAGACGCTTGATATACCCACTGAAAAATATGATCCATGCCAAAGAAATCATTCATATCATGTATGGAGAAGCCGTATACTTCATTCGTCCCCAAACAAATTGTCTCATTTACTTTGCATGCATTCTAAGGAGAAATTTTTACATATTTGTACCATTTTAAAATTATATTAAAATTATTATTATTTTTCAAATGAAAATATTATTTTTGAAATTGAAGGAGTATTATAGAAGTAGAGCTTTAAATTTAATTGCGTTAAAGGCTCTAAAAGACCAGTTGGTACTGAAAATCCTCGTGTCATCAGTTCAAATCTTGTTCCTGACACACGATTCATTTGGCTGAGCCTCTAGAAAGTAATTGAGATGAATCGAGATTTAGGTGTGCCCAAATACACATAAATATAATAAATTATGTACATAATGTAATATAAAATACACATAAGTTATATTATTATTATGTACATTTTATATCACATTATGTACATAATTTATTATATTTATATGCATTTGGGCGCACCTAACACCGTGTGCCTAGGCGCACGATATAATTTGCCCTAAAAGACATCGGGGAGGCACCACGGGCTCCCCGAAATTACACTATTATTTCCATGAATGGAACTAAAATTATTCTTAAAATGAAACTATTATTTTGGGACGGAATGAGTATTATAATAAAGAAAAGTAGACTAATAGTACTATTTTTTTTTTTGGAACCGAAGGAAGGAGAGAATTTAATTTATAGAAGTACGTACGTACGTACGTACGTACGTAGTAGAGCTGCTTTAAATATAATTACAGATGGATAAGTTTCCAAAACCAAAGACTTGATCTACGTACTCTGATTAGATTTTTAAGTAGGCCAATTTCGATACCAACCAGCCCATGCAGAGACCAAGCCACTAATCCCCAGCGTAACCGCATGGTTGCAGAGTGGATTTGGCTCAATATCAGCCAACCCTATTATCAAATCAGCCACATTAGCCGCCACAGCCATCAACCTCATCACTCTATCCACTCTTATCTTCTCCTTCTTCATTTGATCAACAACCATGCTTTTAGTACTTTCTGATCCCTCCAATAATTTCTCATCTGAATTTTTGATCCTTCTTTCTTCCTCTATACCCTCCTTAATCATGATGAAATCGGATATGATGAAAAATACGTAGCCGAACGACTCACCGAAGGCCGATATGTAGCTCATCCTCCTAGCTAAACTTGCATCCAGCACTCCAATTCTCGACAACCAAAGAAAATGGTCGAAGAAAAAGTAGACCATTTCACCGGAGTTGGCAAGAAGGGCTAGGAGTCGAAACCCCGAGGACGAGCCGGGGTTTCGTCTAAGGGCATTGAATCCCGTGAGGAAGCGGCCGCTACGGAAAGCTTTACGGCTCAATCCCGAAGCCACCTCACAGTGTTTGGCTCTTTGGGCCGCATTGGGATGGGTCGATTCGAGGTGCCAGTGGATGAGCTTGGAGACATATTGGAAGGTCTTGACAAGCTTGTCAATGCCATCTCTCTTTGCTAGAAAGATGACTAGCTTGTCTACTTTGTCATTCATGGCGTGTGTGTGTGTGTGTGTGGTTTGATGAGTTTTTTGGAGGGTTTCTCTTGTTTATGAGGCTGAAGGGTGAGAAGGCATTGGTGAGATAATATTTGTACCCGTTAAGAAAAAAAAGCAGAGCCACAAACTTTTTGGGCATTATTGGATAATATTATTTCATGGAAATTATTTATGGTTGGACAATAATGTTTTGCTATCCCCTGCTAAATATGTGTACTGGCTGCTGGTTTTTAAAATATGTTCCTAATACTCCCTTCGTTTCGATTTAATTGTCTCGATAGTAATATGTTGTGAGAGCTTTATATCGTTTTTAGGACAATTAAAATGAAACGGAAAGAGTAATAAGTTTATTTATAGTGAATAATTTGAGAGACTTTTATTGTTTTTCTATTTTATTTTTCCGGTTACAAAAAGACAAAATTGCAAAGTTAATTATGCTAATAGAATATGAATCGCCTGTTTACAATCAGCAACGAAAGACGCAAATTCACTGCAAGTCTCTGAGGATAGCAGCTTGCCAATCTCATTGGTACTCTGCCCAGTTCGACTCCCAATGTACATCAAGGTAGAAATTTGGAGAGAGCACCAAGAGAAGAGATGTGCACAAAAAATTGTACAAAACCATGTTGTTTTTTTTTGTTGGGGGGACCCCAAGGGGGCATGAAAACGGATCGAACCTGAGACCTTATTCACTGTAAAATCCAGCTCTACCACTGAGCCACCCCTTAGTTCCCGTACAAAACCATGTTAGTCTAATGTAATTTGATCAAAAAATTGCGGGCCCTTATCGCTAAAGAAAATTATACTGCTGCCGATAAAATGTCTCATCGCTAAAAAAAAAAAAATACACCACCGCTGAAAATATTTCACCTAACTTTTGTGCACTTCTCTTTGTAACTCTTTAGTAAATTTATCATTGCTCTTCAGCAAGAATATTGCAAAGTCCTTTCTCAGCATATTCATATCCCACAATTTGTGGGGATACTACAAAAAGCATTAAAAAAAAGTAAAAGTAATGACGATGTAAAAAGAAGAATTCAAATATATGTTGCCCCTTTCATTTTGTTAGTATTACATCCTACAATATTCTCTGAGCTAACTTCTAATACATATCTAAATGAAACTACCATCTTCTGTCAATGACCAGTTAAACATGACAGCTACACTAAATGCTATTTACCTTCACAAAGCTTACAACATCAAACACCACCACCCTGGAAAAATTAATCCAAACAAGGTTCACCAGGCTACATGATCACCTTTCCTGCATTCTGCTGGACAGAAGAAAAGTACTACCCTGCATTTTAAAGTTCAAATCACCTCAAGTTCCACATCCTTTCTAATGTTTTTCTGAGATGTGTGGGAGCCCCTCCAGATTTCATAGCAGAAATTTTTCAGGCCAGGCACGTGATACTTCTGGTAAAGAGAAGATGAGGTAAAGAATTGATAACAAACTCCAAATAGTCACCTGCACCAAATAAAGCGGGATTCCTTTCCCCTACTCTCAAAGTGTCACCATTCTACACAATTAGTAATTTATGATAAATGAGTGCAACATTGTCATGCGCATTACTTATTTTTCCTGCATTTTGGCAGCCGAGCTGCCAATTTATCTCCTACTAGGGTGCCCCAAGCTCATCGTTTATTTGCTGCATTACTTATTTTACACCATGTTGGTAGGATAGCAAGTGGAGGGGACTCAAGAGAGTCTTTGTACTCCATATTTAACTATCTAGCATGACAAATGCGAAGGATGGCCCCCAACACTTGACAAGTAAGAGTTACCTTTGATTCAGCACTCAGCAGAAAGATGTAAAGCAAGTATACACGGAACCAGTAACTTCCATAGACCAATTTAATGGTCGCAACCATGACAAATTAGAGATTTATATGTTACCTTGCAGAGGAGAAAACCACGAGTTCATTCGCAGCAGGACAACTCATGCATATAAACTGAATCTGTCCTTTGTAACTATTCGGGAGTTAGGACCCACATGTACCCCAAAGAGAACAGGATAAAGAACTCTGGGAACAAATCTCAGCAAGGATGGTAGAACAATTAGCTCAACCAAAGCCGGAAATAGATCATGAAAGAGCTACAACAATGAAGTTTTACCTACCTCAACCCTTTCTGGCTAAATTGATGATAGGAGATTAGTCTCAACAAAGCTGTGGGAACAAAAACAAGTTTAACCCATGATGACATTATAGTTGACTTGAGACTCCAAAGTACACATTCATAAAACTTTAATAATTATAAAAACTACCTCTTCTGACTTCAAATCCAGACATTTATCTACACAAATCACTAATATTGGCGTCCAGGGCTTCTGGATGATCTCCTGCGACCATACCTACTCGGGGAACGTGACCTACTCCTATCACGCTCCCGATATCTGTCCCTGTTTCCATCTCTTCCATTCCTGAAATTGTTGTACTTCCAATCTGACCCTCTTCCCACATCACGGCTTCCTCGGCCATTTCTATCTCGGGACCTTTCGCGGTCTCTATCGCGTCGGTCCCGCTCCCTATCTTGATCTCGATCACGATTCCTGTCCCTATCAGCTGATTCACTTCTTCTACGTCTAGATTCAGTTTCCTTTTCACGCTGCTTCCTTCGCTCTTCTGCTTCTTTCTCCCTTTCTAACCTTTCCTCCTCTCTAGTCTTCTCCTTGGCTTCCTGGTAATCAAAAGGCTCAATTCAGTTTAGAAAAAACACAACTTCCAATGTGGACACCACAACGAGAAGGAAACTGACCTTGAACTCAGCGAGGAATTCCCGTACCATGCCATAACCAATGTGCTGTTTGCCAGTCACGTGAGACTGAGTTCTCTCAAGAGCATCATTTGCTACAAGAAATGATCCACATGTTTCACATAGAGCCATCTTTTTCTCTTGGGCAAGCATCAAGACTTTTTCGTTTTGAGGATGCAGAGTCAAGGTCGTCTTCTCGATATTAAGTACATCCACCTGTAGATATTATGTTAAAGAACCACTGAAAGGTTAAAATTCATAGAGCTCCAAACCAACAAAGTGAGTTTATGATAGTCTTTTAACAGGCTATGAGCATTGGCACCTTTCTCATTAGTGCCTCAGCTTCATCCACCTTGCCCGCTTCACCAAGGGTTTCCACTTGCTCTAGCAGATTCTTTATTTTCTCTTCCAGCACAGATAATTGCTCGGATTTTTCAACAGGCACAGGAGGGGGAGTTGGAACTTCGACCTCTTGAGCAAGGCGCTCCCGTCCACGCCTAACTCTTCTATCCAAATCCATAACCTGAAATTACATCATCATTAACACTGCAAATAAATATGAGCCAATCTCCTAGTAATCCAGATAGAAGACGTACCAATTTCTCACAGAAATGCGCCAGTTCTGCTTCAAACCTTGGCACATATGAATCATGTCTTGGAGAGCTCTCGAAACTAAAGTGGTAGAAATACAGCAAGAAATTGTGTAAAACTATAATATGACAGACAATGAAATAATATGGAATAGTAAATGTGATCATGTTCTGGCACACATGATAGTTATAATACTGAATAGTACATTCACATGTCTGCTAAGAGACATCGAGTAGACCTAGATAGCCAGCCTGCTTGGACAAGGTATCCCCCAACCCCTTCATTATAAAGGGAAGAAAAAGAGAGAGAGACAGAGATAGAAACATATATGCTAGAATTCTCCGATCACTGAATGCATACTCCAACAATAATACTCTACTCTACTCCACTTCATGAGCCAATATTTGGAGGTCAAAAATTTCAAAACATGCAACTATGAGGGAGTACTACACTACTACTAATCATTATAAGAGAAAATAAGCACTAACATACAACTCCCTTATTTAAGATATGGAGGGTGGGGGTGGGCAAGGCTCAAAACTATGAAAAATAAAAACTTAGCTTCCACATACGTTCTCTGAGTTTAACATCCTATAAAGAAATGAGGAAGAACGACAAATCATTGTGCAAGTTTGTATGGGAAAGAAGGGATTTGCAAGAAGTCACACTGCATAAAGTTTTAAGCCAATGTTTGTAGAAACTTACAAAAAAGGAAGAAGTGCAGTAATCATTTATTCAGTTATTATTTTAACTGTGATGGGGAAAATATGGTCGTTTCAACTACGAAGAATTAGTTTTTAACATCATACACCCCGAATTTGAGAAATGCATAACCATTTCTCTACAAACAGCATTCACATCACTATTTGTATTAAAGCTTACAAATCTACCCATTACAATTGGAACCCCAACATGCCTCACAATGAGAAGATGTCAAATGATATATTCCAATGCTACCATAAAACTATAAATTGTACACAAATACAAACATTAGAAATAGCAGGTACTCGAACCAAATCAAGTCCTTGAAAACTATTTCCAAACCCCCTCTTTGGCCATTGGGTTCACCCCTGAGGCCATTGAGAATTTCTGGCAGGGCTCCCTCTAACCCAGGGTAAGCCCTTTAAAAAAAAAGTCCAAGAAAAGGGCACGCAGCAATATCCCATTTTAAAATGGAATCACCATGGACTCAAAGCTTTGGCTATTCCAAAATTAAGTCAATCCTTCTCCTGAAACATTTGTTTTAATGTATCATCACCTAAACACATAACTTGAAGTGCAGGGAATCAAATGCAAGAGACATGCATTCCGCACCATCAAAACACTAATGAAAACTTTGAATATCAAGAAACCCATTTCGACACAATCAGCACTTAACTGACAAGTTGGAAAGTATCAATAAATTACTTGCTGCATCAGCCACACAGCAAGATTGTGGGAAAAGATGGATTTCAAAACCATTGAAACTTTTTTTGTGAAAACAGACCATATATTAAGATACCGGACAGAAACTGAACGGCAGTGCATCACAAGAAAAAGTAAATTCAGGGGACTAAGTCTAGGATGTACTGCCAACTGGTTAAATTAGAAATTTTAGCTTATAAAACATTCTAAACTTGGAAAGATGTACAAATGGAATTTTAGAACCCACAAATATCATAACTGAATTGTTATTGCCACAAGATTTTGACCCAAATGTAAGACAAACGTGTATGACACAGCCCGTGGAAGTAAGAAATGTTATAGAAAAGCAATCAATAAAAGTAAGAAAGGCTATAGAAATCATTATTTCTGCTGTAAGGTGCCAGCTAAATAAACCAGTGACGTGGAAGGCATAACTAACTAATTCTAATTCCGTTATCTCCCAAACATTTGATTGAAAAGTTATAGATTGGTTACCTCCAAGAAAAATTCCTGCAACAGGGAGAACTCCAAATGTCTTATTAGCATACCACGTGTAATTCATATTTAACTTCCATCCTACACCAGATTTGCAAAGCAGATAACTTACTCAAAAGAGGACCAAAACTTTTAAACAGAGAAAAGACCATAGCACGGTTGTATGAAGCACTGTTGTATGAAGCACAGTTAATGTCAGGCAACTGAACACAATCTCTACATGAGCAAATGCAACATAATACAAGCCCATAATCACATCCGCATCACATAAGAAACTTGTGAACAAGCAGACTGTACAAGCTTGTTAACTAAATTCCGGGTCACAAAGCAGGAACAACTGCTCTCAAATTAACCATAGATGATCAGCATTAACAATCTCATGAGATAGAAGTCCAATTGTTCATTACCTTTCTTTCAGCTTTGGATCATGAATTTTTGGGCATGGACCTGATACAAGATGGGGCCAAAAGAGAGAGCAAAAAACAATTATGAGAGAATTTCAGAAGCACATAACATAACTGATACTCTTGGGAACAACGAAGACATGTTTTGATCAGTAGAATAGAGTGCACATATGACATCCTATACTCAGTAGATTTTCCTTCTCTTGCCAAAGCAATCACAGTATCGTTGGTATTAACTTTTCTAAATCATTGATAATTGCATTCACAGCTCTTAAGTTCCTAAAACTGAAGCACGACAACGATAAACAAAATCAAAAATGGCATTTTATTTCTTTTTCTGCTCTTGTAAAAATGAAGTTCAGTGTAAAACACAGCAAAGCTCACCTAGATCGCTGCGAGTGTTCACAAACAGATCATGAGGGCAGAATTTCACCATATAGAAGCCACAAACTTCCTTATCATCCCATGAGACTTCCTTGTACCCTTTCCTCTCTTCCTCCGTCAAATTACGAGCTATGTACAACAAAAAGCAAGGCAAGAGAATAAGTAGTAATTCAAACATGAAAACAAGACTATGCCATAACACGGAGTAAATACGATTTGCAGTAAACTACTAGGGGCGTTCAGTTTTGACTCTCTCTCTCTCTCTCTCTCTCTCTCTCTCTCTCTCCCTCTCCCCCCCCCCCCCCAAAAAAAAAAAAACTTGATTCAATGTTGACCAATTTATATAAGTCCCAATTCATAGTGTTTTCAAAGTCGTTTTTTTCGATAGAACGTTTATTACCTAGGTGAACTGATTATTGATTCGATATATGCCCATATTGTCATTTAAACATACAATACAGAATCTTTGAGCTGAGCAGGGAGTATAAACCAGTGTTCGTGAGTTTTGATAAGTTCAGAAGGGAAAAAATAATTTAAAAAAAGAAAAAATTCCTGAAGCACATATTCTTCACGAAATACAAGTCACAGCACTGAAAAGTGGAGACAACTAAATTGCACTAACAATAAATGGACAGAATTAAGGGTTTAAAAAACAGGTACCTTGACCCATGAGTTCATCTAGCAAAGCTCGCTGAGCGTCCATGGCTACGATTGAGAGATGAGAATTGTTAGAACAATTTCAAGGCTAGGAAACCCTATAATTTGAGAAGAAATCGAGGTGGATAAAGCAACGTAATGGAGAAATACTTGGTGGGGGAAATTGGAAGCGGTGAAAGTGTATGTTTTTCGCTCCTAGGGTTTCAAACCCTTTCTCCTAATCACACAGCATCGAGTCTCGGCTAGCGACAGAAAGAGAGAGAGAGGACGGAGAGAAGTGAGGGAGGGTCCGTTTGGTTGCTTGGTTATCTCTGTTCTCTAGTCTGATTAAAATTCGAATTAGCATAGCATACTGTTGTAAATATGAGGATCAATATGTACAATTCCATGATGTATGGGTCTTCCTATTATTCTTTAAATTACAAGGGATGTAAAGTGTAAATATTAATAATATAAATACAACTCCCTGGACAGATACGGAAGTACTTCTTCCCCTTCAACTTTTGTTCTCTGGTTTCTCTCCATATATCAAACACACACACACACACAGAACTCATAAAGCTTAAAACACGTTATCAGCACGACTCCAAGAATTTACAAAAAGGCTTCTGATGATCAGGCAATTGTAAATTCTCTCTGTAGTATTTCTTAACTGAGTTTAATATTTCTTCCCCAATAAAGCTGGTTGAATTCTTCAAGCCTTGTTTCTCTGTCTTCCGTCAATCATCTTTTGAACAAACGTGTTCTTAAAATCTTTTGTTTACTTGTAGTATTTCAAAATGAAGTTTGGAATTGATTTTCGTTTGTGGATTTTTCATTGATTTTGGATAAATCAGCGATTTGTACAAATTAGCGTTCAAAAATTATTAATTGAATATGCTTTTCTGATATGAGATTGAAAAGATTAATCAAAAGTTTTTCTCTATTTGATTAAAACCTATATCACTTTCTGAGAAAAAAAAAAAAAGGAAAGAGGAAAACGAATTCTTTAGAAGAGTAAGAAGTTACAAATACCTTTTTTTTTTTAAATTTCCTGGGTATATGAAACCCCTCCCCCCCCCCCATAGTGTTTTTCTTTTTCTTCTTCACAGCATATATATATATATATATATTTTTTTTTTTTGTCATTG
>JAOTQG010120403.1:0-10761 GCA_025631175.1 Iris virginica | reverse complement strand
AAAAAAAATTTAAATGGAATGATATTACTCTTATATGACCAATAAAATCAATCCGTCTCATCCATTTCTCCTTTCCCAGTCAGCCCCGGACACCCAGGTAAAACCTCACTTCTCCCTCTCTCACACACGAAAAAATGAAAAAGCAGGTACACTCCAAAAAAGAAAAGGAAAAACACACACACACACACAGTCACAAAAACATCTTCCTCATCCTCCCACTCACTCTTCCACACCGACGTTCTCTCTCCGAATTCCTCCCTCTCTCTCTCTCTCTCTCTCTCTCTCTCTCTCCTCTTCTGCAAACAAACCGACGACAAAACTCCCCGCTGTCAAAAGATTCCTCCCCCACCCCCCACTCCCTTATCTCTCTCTCTCTCGTATAGATTTCTTCTTCTAAACCCAAATCCAAAATTCCTTCCTTCTTCTTCTTCTTCTTCTTCTTCTTCAGTCTTAGCCTAGTCTAGTTTAGTAATAATGGGCTGCGCCAGCTCTAAACTCGACGACCTTCCCGCCGTCGCCCTCTGCAGGGAACGCTGCTCTTTCCTCGACGAAGCCATACACCAACGCTACGCACTTGCCCAAGCCCACGTCGCCTACTTCCACTCCCTCAAATCCGTCGGCCTTTCTCTCCACCAATTCTTCGATCTCGCTAATATCTCTTCCTCTTCCGCCGCCCCTAACGACGACGCCGTTTCCCCCCTCCTCAACCTCCCCACAACTAGAAAGCTCGATCCTCAACCCTCCTCCCCTCCTCCTCGCTCCGCTGCCGCCGTAGCCCATCAATCTCACTCTCACTCTCATTCCCACTCCGGCTCCCACCTCCACTTCCACTCCGACGATGACTCCGACGACGATTCCGACGCCGATTCTCTCCACCTTCACTCCGAACACCACCAAGCATCCCCACCGCAGTACGGCAACTTCGCTTATTCCGATCATCAATACCACGGCGGCGGCGGAGGAGGATTTCAAATGAATTACATGAGGAAACAGCCGACTCAATCCGTCGTTTACGAGCAACGGCCGATGGCGCCGGAGACCGTGCAGTTCAGCGAAGCCTCTTCCTCTTCTGCGTCCTATTATCCTCCTTCTTATCCTTCTTACGCAAATCAAAACCCTAATCCTAATGGCTACAACAGCTCCTACGATAATTCTTACTCCAATTACACGAACTATTCAAATTATGGCGGTTTTTTCGGCTCTTCGACGCCGGCGTACGGCGTTTCCTCACATCCGGCCCCAGCTTACGGTGGGATGGGGGCTTCATCGTCTTCGTCGTCAAAGCCGCCTCCGCCTCCACCGTCACCACCGCGGGGCTCTGCTTGGGATTTTTTTTATCCGTTTGAGACGTATGAGAAGTATTACCCTCCCTACACTCCGAGCCGAGACTCAAGAGAAGTAAGGGAGGAGGAAGAGATTCCTGATTTGGAGGATGAGGATGATTATTACCAGCAGGAGGAGGTTGTTAAAGAAGTAGTACATGGAAATCAGAAATTTGTTGATGGTGGCGGGGTTCAAAAAGGTAATTATGCAAAGGCTGATGTCGCCAAAGAGGAGATGAACGGGAAGGGGCCTGAGAAGACGAGTACTTCAGAGGATGAGAATGATTCAGCGGTGGAGTATGAGGTTCATGTCGTGGATAAGAAAGTTGTTGAGAATCATGAGAGATCGAGGGACCGGACTGCTAATGTGGCACCTTTCCAAGCTCGAACTGGATTTCGGAGCGATTCTGAAGTTGTGAAGGAGATTCAGGTGCAATTTGATCGGGCTTCCGAGTCTGGGAGTGAACTAGCAAAGGTTCTTGAGGCTGGGAAGGTCCCTCATAACAGGAAACATGCTGCTTATCAAGGTTGGGAATTTTCTACCAGTAATTGACATGTCAATTGTTTTAACTCTTTGTGTATTCTCTGCTTAAAAATTGTTACTTTGAATTGATTTGGAAGAATTTATCTCTAATTGGAGTGATCCTTACTATATGGTTTTCTTGAATGCAAATGAATCAGTTTCGGCAAAGATGTTGCATGTGATCACCCCTTCATTGCCACCTGCATCCTCACTGCCTTCTTCTTCCTCTATTGAAATGGCGGATCCTGCTTACTTGGATACAGATGAAGGTGTGGGGACCAAGTCTGGAAATCTTTCATCCACTTTACATAAGCTATATCTTTGGGAGAAGAAACTGTATGAAGAAGTTAAGGTATGCTGTCATTGCCTTAGAATTTCTTAAATTTCTTAATTGATTTACGGTTTACAGAGTACCTGTTTGAAAAGTTCACCCTATGATGTCATTGTGTGACTGCATTATGTTTTTCAACTTTTGAATGATCTGTCTGCTGTTGTGTCTTAAACTTTCTCATCCATCCTCTTGGCAAGTGTTTCTTCTGGTGAGCTATTAGTTATGTTAGTGATTTGTTCACATAGCAAAAAGTACATTGGTAACTGTCATGTTGTAATGTTGATGTGCGACCCCCTCCCCCCAACAGAACACATTCATTCCCTCTCGAGATGAGGATAAGAAAAGAACTGAAAAATAATAGCTCATCTTCGGATTGGTAACTGTTATGTTGTCAACTTGTAATGTGACAGAACACATTAATCCCCTCTAGAGAAGTAGAATAAGAAATGAACAGAAAAATAACGTCATCCTTTTTATGCACTTCTTCTAGCTCATCTTCCTGAAGTGACTTGCTCAGCTTGAAGGTCCACTGAGCGAGAGGTGTCTCAACTCTTGGAGACATGGGGATCACTTCATAGGAAATCTAATTTAGGGGTCTTTTGGTTTCATCTTACATAAAATTGGTGTGATTAAGCTTCGTGGGTTACTGTCATTGTGCAGTTGGTCTTTAAATATTGCTGAAGAATTGGCTACTGTCATTCTGCAGGTTAGTGAGATCTATAAGATAGCTAGGCGTTGGATATTGTTGTTTTAAGCTATTTATTTGTCTTGTGCTTTTACCTCCTTGTGCTAATAACCGGAAAGCCCAAAGGCATGTCTAAGGCATACAAGGGGTTTCATTGGCGTAAGTGCACAACACAAGGAGCAAGGAGGGGGTGGTGGTTGGGGGAGCTTGCTTTACGGGATTACACAAAGGTTCAACGAAAAATTAAGAAAATATCTGCAAATAAATTAGGAACTCTATGAATGATCTATAGTATATGGCCGAGTTATGTCCTGTTCATGGGAAGGGACGTTTGCAACAGCAATTTCATTTCATTCCACTTTCGTACTTCTGTGCAACGGAAAGGACACTGCAAAGTAAACTGCATTGTCCTTTGCATCATTTCTTTCACAGTTTTTAAGTTCTTTTCCAAATTTTAAATTGCAATCCAGAACAGCCTCCAATCCAACTAAACTTCGAACATCAAAAATACATGGCATCTCTTTCCTTAAAAAAAAAAGAAGGAAGATAAAAAAAAAAAAAAACTGAACGCCAAACTGAACATCTAAAATAAGAAAAAAAAAAGAGGAGAGGAGAACAGTGAAGATCTCATGACAAGACCCTAAAGCTTTAACGGTGAAATTTCAATCTTGCCTCAGACGGTTGGTGGCGGTTAAAACAGGGGAGTGAGAGTGGTTTACGGTGGCGGGTGGCGCGGTGCAAAGAGCAGATGGAGTAGTTGAGGGCGCCAACAAAGGCGGCTTTCGATTGAGAGGACTTCGATAGCGATGAAAAGAGAAGGAATGGACGAAGGAGGACGACGCGGCGGCGCTCGAGCGAGACCGATTTGGTTTTTGGTGGCGGAATAGGTCCGAGAGGAGAAAATAGGCGTTTAGAAAGAGATGGAGGTGTTGACGTTGTGCCGGTAGTGTTGGTGAGCGGCAACGGGGAAGCTCCGGTGTTGAGGCGGAGAGAGAGGCGCTTGATTTTCAACGGGCGAGGTGTGAAATGAAGCCAAATGTTAAAGTTTCTTTGTTTTATGATTTGGGTTTAGATCTGAATTTGGGCTCGATCTTGATTTAGGCTTATTTCTTCACACAAGTTTGGGGTTGGGCTTGATATTTAGATTATAAATAAAAAAAACTACCATTTTAATTAAAGTTGAAAGGTAAAATTTTAATTATTATGATTGTACTTATTGTTAGTGTTCTTAATTAATTAGAAAAAAATAGCAATAAAATTAGAATTTTGTTTTATCAAATTAAAATTGGCATATAATATTTTAATATATTTCTTAAATCAAAATATTTATTAATATTCCTTCATTTTAAGATATTTAATTAGGTTCCGATGAATTTAAATGGAGTTAGGTCAAATATAAGTAGATTTGGTTCAACAATTGTTTATTAAATGTAAACTTAATTACGATCAAACTTTTATAATATTTAGTTTTTATACTAATTTTGTTTTAATTCAATGCTCCGTGCCCTCGGGCACGGGCATACACTAGTTGTCCATAAGTTAAAGATCTACTCATCAACTATGAATTTTGTGGGAGCTGCTTTATTTTTTAATCTTAAATTAACTTTTGTAAAAGGAAATAAGCTGAGAAAAACTAAGCGTCAATTTCTTCTTAACATGTGACAGACCCTTCAATTCTGTTTACCCTCTACACCTGAACCCTTGATATGGAGCATAGAACCGATCTCCCTCCTTTTAACGGTGATAGCAATCAAAGTTATACGTCCTATATGTGGCCTCATCTCAGAATTGCCTCCACGTGAAGTATTAATCATACGGCATTCATAGCCTATGTTGTAGACCATCATCTATCTGCCTAAGCTAGCAACATGTAATTTGGTACTTGAAGTTTTTGTCTACCTCTCCCCGTTATCCTTGAATTTGTCAAGCTTATATTATAGTTATACATGTTTGTGTGAACAGAATGAATAGTATGAAGAGGTCAAAAGAAGTTAGGCATGTGGCTAAGCAATGCCTTGAGCTTCTAATGGACAGAGCTTGGTCGGTTGGGAGTTTTCTGTTCTCTTTGAGACAAACATGAACTCATCGACTCATTGAGAAGTTTAAACTACTTGAAAGAACCACATGCCAGTCATGCGTTATACTCCCTAATGTCTCACTTCCACCTGCTGGTAGGAGATAAAACTAAGGTGGATCTTATTACATACTTGGGTCTGGGGAGAAGATATGCAGCTCAGTGAACTAGAATGTCTTGTGTAGGGTTAGTCCAGAAAATGCGTGCCAGTTTACATAACAAGGTGGAGAGGCTGGCTGAGCCAACCGAAGAATGGGAGGCTGAAGTACTGAGGGAAGCCCGCTTTCACTGGCACATAAGCCGGCGATCAGAAATAAGTTTCTCAGGGCTAGCGTCATCAAAAACATGTATTTCAACAATATACTGGGTTTCCATCCATCCATCCTTCCATCCATCCATCCATAAGTGGCATTTAAAGTGAAGAATTGAAAAACGTGCACATACCATGACATAAGTGGCATTAAAGTGAAGAATTGAAGAAATTGAAGAAACGTGCACAAGCGACAGCGATCTACTGATGGGTTGGATCTACCTATGCACTGGATCTCTTTGCTTTTGCCAGAGCTATCTTCTCTTTGTACTTGGTTTTAAGACATGATTGCTACCATAGTGTTACATAAGGCGAAAGCGCACTGATGGGCAAAAGATCTCTGGAGCCTTAGGGCCGAGGCACAAGACAACGCACAGGGCCACAGGCTTCACGTTAATGAGGCGCATAATTTTAAACAACTGAAATTTATTCGCAAAGAAACATATTCTATTTCTAGGACCAGTTACTGACTATTGCTTGCAACCTTTATTAGCGTGTACAATAGAATCAAACCATTCTGAATGGGCAATAAGGTACTTTCAACTTTCAAGAGGCGGGTCTCAATCAAGGCAAGGCGCAAGAGTGAGCTTTCATGTGAGCCTTGTGGCTTAGACGCGCCTGAGCGCGTTTTAACATCTATGATTGTTACTGCATTCTAGCCTTTTGCCCTTTTCTTGTTTATTGGAGTGATTGACTTGGTTGCTTTTCTAGCCTTAGCGCTCTGTACTTCCTACATGTATATTTGAGCTTGTTGTAGGTTTTACACTTGAAAGCAAGGACATGAAAATCATAAGAACGTGTGAAACCGGTACCAAGGCATAAAATGCCTAGGTGTTCGTGGGTGGGAAATGTTATCCTCTTTAACATAAATCTTATGCGTGTCTTCAACTCATGACCCAAACAGAGAAAAGGGAAGGAGGTTCATGTCAGGAGAGCAGTCATGTAAGTATGTCCTAATATATGTAGCTCATTGGGATGCGTGCTTTAATTCGTCCACTGGGCGTAGTCTTTGGGCTTATCTTTACTTCCAAGCCGCTGTATTCTTTCCTTTCCGCCCATGGAAGCATGCTACTCATTTGGAGAGGTGGACTGCATGCATCTTTTGTTAAATTATATTTTTCTGGTGAAGATCTCAGCTGTCTACTCAACACTTGTGACTTGAAGAAGATGAACGGGAGAACCAATGATGTGCTGGTGCATGGGAGAAAGTCCTGTCTTTGTCCATTTTTTCATCCGCTTATTATCAGGTTTGGCAATTCGCTGATGACTGTTGCCGTTCTGCTAAGCCAGTTGACAGTTGCTTCTCAGCTTGTCCTAGAATGAGAAAAATCCATAGCTGATTGCTACATGGGAGGTTGCAAAAATTGGTCTCCAACAAGGTGCATGCATTGCATTTTGTTTGTTCCCGGTTTGTAGAGCGGATTTCCAAGCATTTGTAATTTGAGAAGGGGAAATGAAGAGAGTGGTTTGTTTGCATTCTCATTTCTCCATCACATATTTGATGACGAACCGGAAGCCCACATTTGGTTTATAGTTGACCACTTCAGGTTGGAATTTTCTAACCAGGCATTCTGGCCTGTTGCGAAAGTTTAAAAAATTGTTTCTTTCTTGGTGGTGGAATCTCACAAGTAATAGGTTAATGAGATCTCATCTCAGAAGCCAGATAACCTGTAGATGATTGGTCTAAGTTTGTAATTACATTTAGTGATATGGTTAGATACTTGTTCTTTGTCCTCCATTCTTCCTTATCTATTTACCTCTGCGCTCCTTACTACCAGTGCCAACCTTTATATCTCCTCAATCTGTGATTATCACTCCTAAATTGATTTCTCTGTCTTGGGAATGATGCATGGTCACCTTGATCTCCTCCTCATCGAATAATAAACTCCTTTGTGGACTCAGTGTCTTTCGTTGAACGGCAGAACCAATGATGTCACAATCTCAGGGGCAGTTTCTTTAACCAGCAAGGTACGATATTTAAGAGCAGTTTATGAACGTCAACAGTTTCCGTACCTGCTCAAAAGTTGATCCTTTCTAACCGCACTCTTTTAGTCTTCTATATTTGTAAACTTTCTCCCTTACAATTTTAATGCAATATCATTTGTGGAAATTTTTAGGTCTTCAGCCTAGGAGATGTCTGTTCACATTTGCTGGAACTGTATCTAGTAGTGCGGCTAGTGCCATGTAGTGTTTGACAGAGACTATTTATATGTTGTTAATTGAAAAAGGTAGGTTGCTGATGATATTTTTTTAAAAAAAATTTGTTTGTTTGCCAGGTTGAAGAGAAGATGAGGATTCTGCATGAGAGGAAAAACCGGAAGCTGATGCGCATGGATGAGAAAGGCGCCGAGGCTCACAAAGTTGATGCAACGAGAACTTTGGTCAGGAGTCTATCCACAAAAATTAGAATAGCGATTCAGGTTGTTGATAAGATTTCTGTGAAGATAAACAATCTAAGGGATGGGGAGTTATGGCCGCAGCTAAATGAATTCATTGAAGGGTACATCATTTTTTAACCGTTTTATACATTCATCTGTACATTGGTTTTCTCATATTCTGTTTTATTTACACGAGCGGAAAGGAGGAAGTAGACACATGCTATCGTTTAGTTATTAGGGTGTTTCTCACGATCTGTTTAATTTTTACGTGAGTGGACAGGAGGGAGTAGTCACATGCTATGGAGTTGTTAGAGTTGATTATGAGGTGATACTTTTAGTTGGTATGATGGCATGCTTCATATAGGAGTTGATCATGTATGAAACATACAGGTTGCAAGACCTGCACAAAAGGATTATATGGCATGTAGGGGACTTGGCTTTGAAGAATATTTTTTTGGATCCATACAGACTGAGATGACATGCCTCGTCTCGTGATACATTACTTCTTCGTAAGAAATGACGAGCAGACAAAACTGTCAGTTCTGAGTGTTTTCATTAAGTGAAGGGTTTGAGTATGCTGTACCCGTATGTTTTAGGTGGTTTAGAATATTAAGTTAAGCACTGTTGCTGCAAAATTGCATGTTTGGGTATGCAAAGTATACAATCCCATTCAACCACGTTGATGACTGGCAGTACTTCCCACGTTCCTTTCATTTTCCTTTTAACAGAAGCTGAGCAAAGATATTGTATATTGAGGTTTTTAGATGTGCAATTTGAATCGAGTGTTTGTCCAGGCTCTTACCAGCGATGCTTTTATTCAGTTGTTGTTTCATGATCAGATTTTTTCTCAAATTGGGACATCCCCAAATGGAAAACGATTGGCGAAACTTACTGAATGTCACATTCGAGGGGAAAATTTGATCATATTTCATTGCATTGACCAAGAGTCATCTAGGCGCATTCCTATAGAAGAAAATCTCCTTTTGGGTTCATAATATTAGCCGTAATGTTACTTATGTATATTCGATGTTAACTATTGGTCAGTAACGATGATGTATGTCTTGAACCAAAGGGTGTTTGTTGGAAAAGGCCAGGTGGTAGTGGTCGCGTTGAGCTACCCTTGCTTGAAATTGGCACATCCATCCAGCTTCTTCTTTTTTGTTTGTATTCTGCTAACATCATGTATGTAATACTTGGGCAATGATTGGTGATCGTGATGCCATATTATTAGTATATGATCCAGCACATCTGCTGGCAGTGTTAAAATTTTACATTATTATGTTGAGGGCTTATACGCTGTTTATTTAATACAGGTTAACTAGGATGTGGAAATCCGTGCTTGAATGCCATCACAGTCAATGTCTTGCGATTAAAGAAGCTAGAAGATTGGATGCCATGGCATCTCAGAAGCACTTCAGTGATGCTCATCTCGAAGCCACATTGCAACTCGAGCACGAACTTCTTAACTGGACTTTAAGATTCTCTTGCTGGGTTGGTGCCCAAAAGGGTTATGTCCGAGCATTGAATAACTGGCTCCTAAAGTGCCTTCTATACGTGCCTGAAGAAACCCCTGATGGAATTGTCCCTTTCTCGCCAGGTAGAATAGGTGCACCACCAGTGTTTGTAATCTGCAATCAGTGGTCACAAGCTTTGGAGAGGATATCTGAAAAGGAAGTGGTTGATTGTATGCGTGATTTTGCAACGACTGTTCTTCAGCTCTGGGAGCGGGATAAGTTGGAAATGCGGCAGAGGATGATGGCAAACAAGGATATGGAGAGAAAAGTCAAGTACTTGGAGAGGGAGGACCAGAAGATACATAAAGAGATTCAGGTGCTAGACAAAAGGATGGTAGTGTCTGAAGATGGCAATGGGCTATCACTAGCTGGACAGGCTGTTTATCAAAGTGAGACTAGTAAAACTGGTAGCCTTCAAATAAGTCTTCAACGTATTTTCGAGGCCATGGAGAAGTTTACTGCTAGTTCGTTGAAGGTTTACGAGGAGCTTTTGCAACGTATAGAAGAAGATAGACTTGTTGGGGAGCAGAAGGTTTCATAGGCTCTGCATGTGAAACTTAGACCAGATCCTCACCATTGAGCGTGGAATCATTTCATATGTGCAGCTTCGTGATTTGAGTGGGATAGATGAGAAGAGCATCGAAAAATTCCCAATGCAGGACTCATGAATTGGCGAAGAAGCTCAGATTGAGCAAACTTGTCATGTTATCAAGTTGTTGCTACTTGAAGCAGAGAAGCCTGGGCTGGCGGGGAATTCTGGGGGAACACTCCAAAGGTGGATGGCTCATTGATTGAAGGATTAAATTTCCATTTGGTACATAACAAGTGAAGTAAACTTTCCCCTTTCCTCTTTATTATCATTGGAAGTACAAAATAATTTTTTTTTTAAAAAAAAGAAGGCTTCACTTGAACTGTACCAAATGATGTCTATGCGGGCCAAGCGAGTAAATTTATGCTGGTAATCTAGCAAAGATATTTCTCGGAAGCCGGGACCTTGCGTTAGCAATTCCTTGGCAAGCTATTATGGCTTCTGGCTAGCTCTCCTAGTTGGACGAACAGGAAAGGCTCAAGGTTTACTAGCTCGGACCTCTACAGCGGTGCATCTTTAGAAGAACTCCCTTTCTCGGAGAGGCGAGAAGAGCAAAATTTTGTATCATTAGAGTTGGATAAGAATCCAATTACGTAGATAAATGTTTGGGCTGTTTACTGACGCAAGTCATATGCTTCCCCCAACATTATAAGAAGTTGTATAATTAATAGGGATCGATATAGGTTTATTATCTCTGTTGTAATGACCTAATAATCAAATTAATTGTTTTGTACAGAATTTCATTTGTTTCAACTAGCAAGTGAAACTAGGAATCATCTTTCCCATCCCCCCCATGGTGTTTAGTTAAATAAAAATAGCAATGCGAACAACTTTCAGCTATGGGCAGGGCAGCATTATCTTTGTCACCAAACCAACCATTTTGGTTGCCTATTGTGCTTGTAATTAGACATTTTGTTTTTTGGCCCTTTTGACAACGGAGCAACCAACCGACCGACCATATATCCTTTTGGGGGGGGGGGGGGGGGGGGGGGGGGGGGGGGGGGGGGGGGGGGGGGGGGGGGGGGGGGGGGGGGG
>JAOTQG010120392.1:0-10761 GCA_025631175.1 Iris virginica | reverse complement strand
GGGGGTAGGAGGTGGTGGGAGAACACGTTCGATTGTACGAATTTAGGGATTAGGGTTTTGATTTGAGAATAGAGAGATCGAGAGATTTAGGAATTAGAATTTTTATTTGATAATTTTTTGGAGAGGAAATGAGAGATTACAGAGAGAAAACGAGAGTGAGAGAATGAGAGAAATTGTTGCTGCAACTACCTAATGTCGTCGCCATCGATGAGGAAGAAGAACATAAATTGAAAGATGGAGGGAGTTGAGAGAGAGAGAGAGAGAGAGAGAGAGAGAGAGAGTCAACAGGAATGGAAAAAGGGGGTTATATCACTTACCGTTTTATTCGGTAGCTAGTCACATAGGTGGGTTAGTGAAAAAATGATGGTTTCGTCATGTTACGATGATATGACAATTAAACTATAACAATTTACCAAAATGTTATAATATTTTACCAAATACTCGTAATCCGTCTGCATATGCAGACGTCCGCACCCTAGAGGGATCGATCAAACTGATTACACAATTATGCCAATTTTTGTAAATTGGATTTTTAAAAGTATAATTTTTTTCGGTCAGGTCTTTCAATTATTCAAGTTCTTTGTATTTTTAATGGAGAGTCAGTCGGACACAATTACACAAAGAAGGAGGGGGGGGGGGGGGATAAAGTGGTGTTTGGCCGACGGATGAAATAAGGAAAGGAAATGCATGCATGTATTTTGTCTTGAATGTATCCGTCGCTTAAAAATAAAGACAAATCTTTCTTTTTTTAATGAACTAACAATATAGTGGAATGCCAACCAGCCAACATAATTTGAACTCATTCGATCCGACAAACTTAGTTAAGTGACAAAGCAGATAGTATATTTGGAATAAGGACTAAGTTTCAACTTCTGATAAGCGCAGTGTGGAGTCCTCCTACTTGTCAATCTTTGAATTACCATGATTTACCTCCTCTCCTAAAAAAAGAGGCTTAAAGTGAACGATTTCACCATTTGAAACAAATATTTGAACTAATTGTACCAAGAGAGGATCTCATCGCAGTGCAACTTGTGTAACTCCGACTACAACTTCAAGCTAGTTATAGGCCATCTCTCTAACCTCCCAAAATTCAAATTGATTTGAACTCTTAATCTCATGTTTTTTACTGCATTTATTACTAATGAACTACTACAAGTTAAAAGATTTCCATAATCAAACGATTCTAAAGTTCAATTCTGTTGAATACTACCCCTCCCTCGTTCCTTTCGAAGAGTTACATTTTCCTTAATCTCCATGCTTAATTCAAAGTATAACTCTTCTACTGAAACGAACGGAGTAAAATATCACACTAATGACTTGCCTCTCAAACCATAAGATAGTGTAGTTGAAGAAACAAACAAAACCTAACCTAAGCCACTACTCTAAAAGAAATCACAAGACAGCCATCATCTCTGTCATTTCTCCACTCAGTCATCCAATGCTTCATTTTTATTTTCCCTGGTATTCTAACTAAAACTCCATACAAATACCTTCCAAATGAGATGGCGATTTCCCTACTTCTAACTTAATTGTACTTGATATATGCAATGGTGGAAATTATAGTAAGGAGCGCCACTTAATTAGTGAACATGACATAAATATGATTAATTATGTTTATAATCATGATCGTACGTTCATTTTTTAAGGGAGGTGACACTCCTTACTAAAAGCACCTACCCTCTAGGTATACCAACTGTACCCAAGGGTTAGGAAACTGGGTGCTTAAGTGTGTGCGAACATGGTTTTGAGATGCAGGCAACTCCAAGTCTGATTTCGCGATATAGGAGTCTCTATTTTTGTGTGTCTTTCCTTCTACACGCCTCCCCCCACCCCAAATATACCCTGCCAACACTGAATGTTAAGACTCAACAACCAATCAATCCAACTAACACGAAACGCGTACTACCAAATAACACCAAATCACCCCGTCACATACACAAAAACAAAGTACAAGCATCCAAAGTCACCAAAACACTATAAAGGTAGCCTTGAGTGTGGATTAACTCTCTTTGAGGTGGTTAACTTGAGGAAAATAGCACTAGCAAAGGAAAAACACTAAAGGCTCACTAGTTGTCCTACCCTGTGCTCAATTTGCCCCTCTGAATAATCAAAAGCCATTATTGAGTTTGGCCGCGAAAATGACCGATATGCAGTGACACCTTGGATAACATCATCTTCTATTCATAAAAGAGAGCTCAACTTGGAAAAGCTAGATTATTATTTCTGGTAATGGCAATTGCACAAGTTTCTAATTAACACATGCGAACCTATCATTCCCACGGGAGGGATTAGTGGGAGTTAGTGGGGATTAGTGGCTCTTTAACTACTCAATTGTCCTCATCAATGAAATTAATCTATCATACTATGTGATGTAACTTTGTATGTGTCTGACAACCCCCAAAGACAAGAGAAAATAAAAGTTGAAAAAAAGAAATATCCAAATTTTCCACAAACTTTATATTTACCTGTCTGCTGACACAGCCTCAGAAAGGTGGCTTGTTTGTAGTCGAGAAGTGCGATTGTTGACCATTTTGTATCAGACTTACACAGCAGCCTTAGGGCTGTTTCTAGTTTCAGTGAGTTCAAATCTGCAATAAACCAGTGAAATGCCTACGAAGAGAACAACCATGAAAATAGGGCATGACCATATATACTGTAAGGACATGCAATTGCATTTAAGTGATAACTAAAAGAAAAGGAACATAATATTGACATTTGATTAAATTCCAAGGTTTTACATCCATCACTTGTTTCATATCCAGACCACGAAGCAATTAACCTCCCTATTTTCGTAATAAAGGAGCGTCAAGGAAAAGATGAACTGAACAATTAAAAGTTTACCAGAAACATCCTACCTTACTTATTGGATTGCAAATTCAAAACGGACGACATATCCTGCTACTGTCTATATCAAATAGCAATGCAGATAGCTTTTCTTGGTTTTTCCTTCAATTTCAACTACTTGCAACCAGGAACTTAGAAACATAACCACCATTAGATGATGATCTTGACCAACAAGTAAAACAATCTGTAAAAGCAACAATTCCGGGTAATCTATTCATCTATCAAGCAAAGATTAATTGAATAAAATTTGAAGTCACTCCAAGTAAATTCCAGCCCTGACAATGCATATTCCTCTAAATTCGAGCAACAATCCCAAGCACTCTATTGAGTATTGAATCCCTTTAATATTGCATTAAATGTTTTTTTACACTGATGTTCATTCTTTAAGTTTCTTACAGTGTAATTATTTTCCTCTTGGAATGTTGGGACATATAGATAAAAGTTGGTTTGTTGCATAACTAAACCAAAATTCTTCATACTTTATTTCCTCAAAATGTTTATTTAATTATAACATCAGCGAGAAAACCCCATACTGCCTCATGAACCAACTGCATACTACACTAGTGTATTCACAGAGGGTTCAATATCACTTTCACCCAGGCATGAAACTTCATAAACATGCGATACACACAAAGAAACATAGCCACATTAAAAGCAAAATACAAGCACCTACAAAGAGAAACAGTTAATGATGCAGTATGTTAAAGCATAGTTGTTAAAGGCCAACGCCTGGGGACCTTTGTCACCTTTCTTCTTCCAGGCGAAGGCGACTTTGGAAAATTTACACTTGCACCCCATGCTTTTCTATGACTTTCTAATTGCACGAGTATTTGTTTCTTGTTTGAAGTTTTAGTCAATGCTGAAATTTATGTTGCCGTCAACGTAATATCATATTTTGTTGTCATTTAACATTACATTACATAACATATATTTTTGATCATCTTTTTTCCTGCACAGTTGCTTTTCTCGCTTTTTTTTCTTTTTGACTTGCTTCCCGTCTAGCTTTACATTTTTGACAACTATGCATAAAAGGGTCAACCAAAAGTAAATATGAAGGCGCAAGGAATTTCCTAATTTTATCCAGTTCAAAGGTGGAGCCTATTCAAGGCATTGATTAGCCAATGTATGTTATTAATGCAGTTTTATTATTGTTTATAACCAAATTCATACACTGCTGAACAAGTTTTGCTGGTTTTGATAGCATTTAGGAGTCGAGGGATATTTCAGCAATAAATTTCTGGAAATAGTTTCCTTATTAAGTTAGAATATTATTTAATACTCCCTCTTGGGGCACTTCGACCAAATGTGCGAATTAAGAAAAAAGTAACTTTAATTACCTGAAATGCCTTTCAACAAGGGGCTATTTTTATCATTCACATAAGGAGAGGCTAATATTGTCTAGTGGTATGAACAACATGTCAACACCACCACCAAAGCCGTAATCCCAATCACTTGGAGTCCGTTATATGAATCCTTTTCCGCCATTCCACGCGATCCAATGCCAAGCCACCATACAGTTAATAGGATTCATGGATCAAAAACGGAATATCCCTCTTTAAGTTGATAAACCAAAGAGGAAAGTGTCTCTTTGTGTGGGATGAAGGGGGCATTAGTCTTTAGTTGAGTCCATATTCTTCTTAGATTCATGTTTTAGTTGTCGTAACTCGTAACTATTGCCAAAATGAATTTAATCTTTGAGGCTTAGGAATTATTTTAACCTATATAAAGGTTGTAATATTTTCAGTTTAGTCACAATTTGATAATAAAGAATTTTTCAGCAATTATTTGTTGTCTCCTTCATTAATCGTGTGATTCAATTCCCTTGTGTACAATGCTTAAGAACCTAGGTGCTTTGTCTAAGTTTGCCTTAGTCTGAAGTCATGCATTTCCTTCTTTTCTATTCCCTATACTGTTCATGACTACTGTTCACATTTCCTTGACAGCTAGTTTTACAACTCTAAACTATCCAAGGACCTAACCCTATCCAATCAGATAACCATGTCCCCGTTATGCATCAGGCATCAACGCTCGCTCAAATGTTTGCTCAAACTTTCTAGGCTAAGCGTAACCACAGTTGACTTGCATGAATTAAAAGTTCAAGTAAATAATCACATGTATATATACAAGAAGACTTTAGTATATTCATGAAGCAAATTTGTATAGGACTTACAGACTCCAAAGCTTTGTCTCGCCTAACTTGGATGTTCGTTATGCTTACGCTAGTCAACTCTATTAAGTGCATATGATCAATACGGATTGGCCTGAGTTATACGAAATCAATATGGGAAAGACAACAAGTGACTGACAAACATAATGCAAGGAGGCTCAGAAAAATAAATAAATAAACAAATAAAAGTGGAGAAGAAAAAGAATGAATGAAAGTAAAGGAAAACAATGCCTAGGTGTGCAGTGTGTGCTATGTCAGCTGGTCTCTAACCACAAACATCCATTCCTGCAGATCAGGGCATAGGCTATGCATTGCGATGCCTTCTAGGTGCTCTATTTCGAGGCACTTAAGCTGTTAGGACCTTGCTTTTGGTTAAGTTTTGATAATTTAATTAAGTTTAGATCCCAAAAAATCATGTATACTGATATATTTGTACACAAAGAGTTATAATCATAAACCAAGAAAAGATAAAGGCCCGAAGAATATCTTAGCGGACAAGGGTTATCAGCTAAGGTTAGCTGACAAGTTATCAACTCAGCTATGAATACCGAAAGCACAATCGTTCATCCATCATAATACTCAAGTCTAATCGACAGGTCGCCATGTGAAGTGGAAATTTAAAGGCTACCGATTGATCCTCAGTTAAAGGAGTATTTCCTTGAGCCAATCAAAGAGAGAATGCTTTCCGTAAAGAATCAAAAGGATACTTTTGACCCAACAGCTAGAAATGAGATCTATAAATTGGTGAGAACCAGCAATCAGGACACACACGAGAGATCAAATATACTCATAACTTTATCCCCTTACCCTGCAAAAAGATCTCATATACTCAAGCTCTGAGAAAAGCTCAGATCAGAGAGTTAGCTGAGAAGACTATCGTATCAGCTAATCCAGCTCCAGAGTGGATAAACAACAGAGCTTCTATCCAGCTTATCCATAGGACCATAAGCTATATCAGGAGCATTTCCCATATATGTAGAGTTAGTTTTAGGTTTGGTTATGATTGTAATAGTCTTGTTGACAACTATGGAAGAAAAGCTTAAAGAGGTTTTCTTCAATAATCCTTGCATGCTTTTGGATAGAGAGCTGCTTTGAACCACCTTAAAAATCCTTGTGCCAAGTTTCTCAAACCCTACTCTTCTTAGTTATTTTGTCGCTCATTCAATAGCTTAGTTCTTAAAGTATCCACAAACCTTTGAGCTTTATATTCATCACTCTTATCATACTTTTCCTTGCTAAAGGGAATTAGCTGTACTTTTGGTAATTGTATAAATTATTTATCTTCTGCAGCATATCGTTTACAATACCGTTCACTCATATAATCTTATCAGCTAACCTAGCTTAGCTGATAAGTACATTTTAGTACACTAGTACTTTATTAGTGATAAACTCTGTAAGGGACCCTACATAAGCCATATTCATGCTATTTTTGATATATGAAAAAAATCAAGTGTCGGTAAGGTGTTAAGTCTGAGTGAAACAAAGCATAACCACATGAGCTGTACGGACTTGACTTCTCAGTATGGTGAGGAGAATCAGACCTCTGCTGAATGGAGAAATAAAGATATGACATATACCAGGTGTGACTACTTGTAAAAATAAATAAAAACCAGAAGTTTATCGAGGTTTCAAGTATTTGAGCCAATAGGCATGATAACATATGTTGAAAGGGTGAAACATTTACCATATTGTATGTCATATAAGAATAACCTAACAACGCTTACATCGAAAATGCCTATAAGAAAAAGGACATTTATATAAAAAATGTAAGCACTTCACCTAAAATCTCAGTAAGAATTCTTCAATAAAACAGTCAAAAGAAAAACAAACAACAATCTTTTAATTGAAACCTATGGGGAAAGGGGAGGGCGGGGGAGTATATTTCACACAACAAGAAAATGACCTCATATACAAGAAAGGCATGTACCTGCATATAAAAGTACACAAATTATACGGGCTCACCAAATTGTTACACGGATCAGGGAAACCATTTTAAATCACTCTTTCTGTCATATGGTTTCTCTGTGTATCAAGGCGGGGGCAGGGGGTTGCATAGTTTCATCCTTACCTCCTGAAGAAGACTCTTCCTCCACTGCAGAAAGCTGCCTGCCTGGACTTTGGTATTCTTTCGCAAATCTACTAGGACTTGGAGAGCTCGATTTCATATAAGATGGAGAGCCATTCCGAACAGGAGAACTTGGGCCAGAACCAGATCTGAATGCAAATTCTCCATCTTCCCGAGGCAGAGGTGAAATCGGCAATATATCGGATCCTTCCAAGGGTTTCCTGACAAACTTTTCCTCGACAACGTCGTAGGAATTTCCTGTACGCACTTCCTGCGCAAGAGTACACCAACAGCAGAAAAGCCACAATGCACAATCGGTAACAGCCGGTTTACCACAACAGAAACTGTATGAAGGCAAATTAAATCTCTTCCGCATTTGAATCCTCCAGAAACCACCATAGAGTAAACCGAATATGCAAAGAAAAATACCCGTTATCCCCAGTATCTCCCTGACGGTCTCGTTGTTTACATTGATGGCCGCCAAATTGAATATCCAAAATGGTGCCAAGCAAAATAAAAGGAAAGTTGCTATGTGAACGTACATGTTACCAAATCCTAGTCGCTCCATATTCCACCCAAATACACAAAAACTGCAGAATAGAGAGAGATAGGCTAAAGAAATATCATCCCAGAAATCGAGTACGCCGCCGCTCCACTGTGGACTGCTTTCCACCAGTCGGCTATCATCTCTTATTGCAAATGAGAATTTCTTTTCGAATGATTTCACTCTTGGCTGGCCTGCCCCGCCAATTTCAGCATTGGTGTTATTAATTTGAGCTTCTTCATCATCCGAGTCAGAAGCATAATCTCTCCCAAGGGGGCTAACATTTTTGTAAACCCCGGCAAAAGCAGGAGCACCGATTGCTACAGAAATGGTTATAGCCACTCCAATTGCAGGTCTATCTGATCTCTTGTACCCCACATTAAGACCGCACAAAGCATATTGTGCAAAACAGTTTAGGTTTAGTAACACAATTACAACCATCATGTGGGCCCATTCATGAGGTTTATAAGTCCCATTCTTGCAGTAAACTTTCCTCAGTTTGGAAATGTCTTCAGGTCTCCATTTCAAAAGAAGTACAAAGTGATAGAGCCGTTGCGGATGTTGATAAAGACACATAAGCGTAAACAAGGCATTCAAGATTTGATTATTGACTTCGAACCAAGCATTCCTTTGCGATTTTTTTGGAATGGCGTGATTTAACATACCAGTCATGACAAAGAATAGAATTGCACCTGAGACAGCAACGCATAGAATCCAGATAAAGAGGACCATGTTCATTGGGTTTCGTATCCATTCTTTTGCCATCTTCCAAAGGGATTCCCAATTCATTCTCCTCGATAAGACCCTGGTGACGCGATCTCGTAGAGCATGACTGCGAGAAGAAGGTACAGTACGCGAAAAATCGTCCCTCTCCTGGGCAATCCGATAGAATTTTACTGATGGGGAATCTAACTTACCAAACCTGAGGAAAGCCATTCTTTTGTTCTGAGCTGAGACACTACCCTCAGCCTGGTCTTCAGTAGTTGCACCATTGATAAGTCCTCTTCGAGAGGGGGAAATGTGAAGAGGAGTGTGACTCTTGACTTTACCACCATTAGCTTCCTCACTTCCACCATTATTCTCACCATCATTCGCCGACACCATTATTGCTTTAACCCACTTCCAAAGAATTCTAAACTACAAACTCTTCAATCACAGCTGTTTTCTTCTCCCCTCCACCCGGCTCAACCAATTAACCGTCGAAGAGCTTACCTATCACCGCAAGAAATATTTTATAATCTCGATTTATTCTATATCCACATGAAGTACTAGCAGATAACTCTAGATAAATAGTCAAGTAAATATCTGTAACTTAAACACCCAGAAACACACTCCCATCAAACACTTATACCCAGATGTCTGAAATTCAATATGACAACAAGGAAAATACTACATTGAACAAAACACCCTCAAAACATCAAGATACTAGGAAAGAAAAACTACCAACAAAAATTGAAACTTAAAAAACTAAACAAAATAGTAGCTTCCAAGAACCTGGTTTGAGCAAACTAACAATTTATCCAAAGACACAAGAAAAATCCAAACTGGGTAAGAGAATAAATCAACAGTAGAACATAGACACTATATTTTCTTGGAAAAAAAATTGATGAGTTCAATTGTTGAGAATAGCTGAAGAGTAAGAAATTATCTAAAAAGGGGATTTGCAGAAGGCATACCTGGAAGCGGATAGATAGCGTTGGAGTTGGATTACTGAGCAATAACAAAGAAGACTTCCAACCCAGAGATGAAAGAGGAAAATCAATGCTCAATAATGCCAAAGGTAGTCTGAGGAGGGAGGAAAAATGGTTTTCTTTCTTTTTCAAGATATTTTTCATTTTTTAACCACTTGAGAAAATTGGAAAAGGCAAAAAAGTCGTCACCGAAACAAGTGGTGAGATGTTGAATGTCGCCCTCTCTTCGTGGTCAATACGGCGTCGTCTTAATGGACTTTTCATTAATTTCTTTATTCTTTAAAAATTTTGGAATGTACACTAAAACACCCTCTTCACTGGCTGTATGACAGGGATACCCCTCCAAGACCCGCCCTAAATTCTTTTAGGTCCTAAAGGAAAAAACTCTTGCATATCTTTCAAATGTTTTAATAATGTAATTTTATTTATTTATGTCACAGCTAATTTACATTGATATTTTATTTATTTTAAAATTTTGATAATCATTGTAGAGCATACAAAAGAGAAAATAAAATGTGTCTCTTAGGATTAGAGAAAATATTTATTTTACTTGATGGTTGAACACAAAAACTCGACTAACTTAGAAAAATCTATTATTCATTTCATTCCACGTAAAGGGTTATATCTTAATTCAGAACGGAGATTTAAAAAAATTGAAAGGTACTTTTAATACCTCTTAATATGAGATTCACACTTATTTTCAGAATAAAGTAAAATATAATTTTATTAAATGTTAAGGTCTAAAAAGAAAACATCATTTTAAAATGAAACAAAATAAAAGAAAACTATAAATTTTAAAATGAGATTAAAGAAAATATAATCTCATTAAATGTTAAGGTCTAAATAGAAAATATAGCTTTTTTAAAATGAGACAAAATAAAAGAAAAGTATAATTTTTAAAATGAGACAAAATAAGGGAATTTTAAGTTGCATTTGAACGAATGATTTTTTATTTAATTTTTGAGTTTTTTTAATAATTAAATTATAAAATAAAATAAAATAATTGTGAAAATAATGAGAGAGAAAAGTCACAAACAATAAAATTAAGATAGAAATCACCCATCCTTGTGCCTTAAAATTTTTAAAATGAGATGAAAGAAAAGAAAAAATATATTACTTTTTAATTATAGCGTAAGGAGATTGACTTAGCTCACGTGGTGTGTTTGAGGGTGGTGGTAAAAATTCCTTCCCTTCCTAACAAACGGTCGGTATACCATATCAACCGAGCGTCTAAACTCTCGATGTTAAAAATATTAATTTTTTGGGTAAATTGCAAGAAAAATCACTCAACTATACCCATTTTTTACATTCAATCACCGAAGTATTTTTTTATTGTTTTTCATCATCGAACTTTTAATTTTCTATTCAAAGACCACTCCGTCAACAATTTGGATTAAGTGTCCGTTAGATCACTTATTTTGATTTGCAAAATGGTCCAACATATTAAAAT
>JAOTQG010120381.1:0-10761 GCA_025631175.1 Iris virginica | reverse complement strand
GGGTTTGTACTGAATTTCGGTTTGTGTTAATTATGGATGGGTTTCTTCTTCTTCTGAGTTTCTTTTTTTCTTCTTCTTCTGGGTTTATTTATAATTCCGGAAGGTATCGACCCCTCTAATCCTTTTTTTTTTCTTCTTCTTCTTCTTCTTCTTCTTCTTCTTCTTCTGGGTTTCATCTGCACTTTCGATGCCGTTGGAGCTGCCGCTCTCGCCAGAAACTTACCAGACCTGCATAATTTTTTTTTTGTTTGGACATTTAGGGCTTATTCTTTAAATTGGTTTTATGTTTGAGGGGAACTTCAAGCTGGTATCTTTGTTGGGTTTGGAAGAGAGGAGTGTGATGTGGAGAGAGAAAGAATGGTGGAAAAATAGTGAGTGGAGAGAAATATAATGGGTAGGATATGAGAATAGGGGTATGTAAAAATAGTGGGTATGAGGGAGAAAATGTAGGGTGCGTTTGGATGTGGAATTTTTTAATATATTTTGTTTTTGTTTGTATTTTGTGTTTGTTTTGTGTTGGTTTTGGTTTTGTAAGAGTTTTACACTTTTGCCCTTTAAATTTTAAAAAATTACATGATAGTGATGGAGAGAGAAAGAGAGAATGAGTGATAGTTTTAATTTGATGTGATATTTGATAGGATATAAAGATGATATAGGGGTATGTAAAAATAATAAGTAGAGAGAGAAAACTTGTGTTTTTGGTTTGTTTTTCGAACAATATTTAAAAAACAGTACGGGTAAACACAACCGTAGTTTTTGAAACGATTGTGTGAACAATGTTTTTGTTGTTTTTGGAACTAAGTCCCAAAAATGGGCTTAGTGAACACGCCCGTAGCCAAAAATTCGACAAAGTGTGGATTTGACATTGGGATCAGTTTATTTTTATTCGAAACGGTTCAACGAACAATACGACTGATTTCAACATTGTTTAGCCCTCGAAAAATCCATTTTTGCTATTTATGTTAATAATTGCAGAGCTAATAACTTTTTATATAAAAGTCGGATTCAAATTCTGTAAATCGGGTTACTAAATTCTTTTCAGCGACGAAAATTGGTTGCTAAGTTCTTTGACTATGGGTTTACCTGACTAATTATTCAACGACGGAATCTACTACTTTAGCCACGATTTTCATTAATCCGTCGCTAAATCATGCGTAGCTATTAGTTCATTTTGCTGTAGTGTCTTAGAATTCAGATTCCTACCGAAATGTGGACTTATCTTGTTTTTATAAATTCTTATGTTTTCCTATTTAATTTGTTATTTTCCTTTTCTAAATAGATTTTGGATTATTCCAATAATTTAAATACCTCATGTAGCAAATGGATATGAGTACCTTTAAGGTTGTATCTCAAAATCAATTGGCAAGAAGAGGAGTAGCTCAGATTATTTATTAAGTGTTGGTGAGGCTTGTTTGTTCCCAAAGTGGGATAGTGTCTCAATACGTCCCCTCGCGTATAGCCGAACTTGCGGCTTACTACGCAAACTCTCTTTGGTCTGTTCGGGTGGCGCTGAGTAAGTACATCGTGGGCCGTTGGGCCTGCACGTGTAGAGCCTGCTATACCATGTTAAAGTCTGGGGTTCCATCTCAAAGCCAATTAATTTTGAGATGGAACCCTAGAGTTTAACAGTGGTAGAGCTGGACTTTACAATATGTAAGGTCTCAGGTTCGATCCCTTTTCATGCCCCCTTAGGGCTAAAAAGAAAAAGAATTAATTGAGAGTTTTCTCAATTTTGTGTCCGGTGAATTCTTATATATTTTTAGGAATATTAATTCGTAAAAATTAATCATGTTCACATATGTGATTTGCGTTAATTTTAATGCTAACAATGATGAATATCATAGAGATACCTTTATAATAATGATAATAATACTATTTAATGTAATAATAATAATAAAATGAATTTATTATATATATATATATATATTCTTATTTCTATTGATACACAAAGTGAAGAAATGATCATTTAGACATTATAGAGTATACTTATTTCATGTCTATGAAGACATTATACAGTATACTTATTTTATTTCATTCTTTACAAACCAAACATATGAATTGATCACTTTCAATTCCATTCCAATTCCTTAAAAAATGAATTCCTTTTGAGACCATTCAATTTGTTCCCAAAATTTCCTACCAAACGGTCTCTTAACTGTTTTATGATGAAAATTGAAAGAGCATGACAAAGTTACTTCAGCACGTCTTGTAGATTTATCAAAACCTGATAACTAAAATCACTTTTCTGGTAATGTACTGGTACTGAGAGGAAAGAGTGCTTTAGTATTGCACAACTGCTTTAAGATAACCAAATGCAACCAGGAAGATTCAGTTTTCAGTACATAATAATAATAATTATTAATAATGTCCTGTTTGAAAAAAAAAAAAAACCCCCATTAAAATCATATCCTTCTATTGAAATGAGAAAATTGGTACGAGTATCTGAGGCTTCATGGATAATTTGAACGGTTTGGTTATGTTTGGATCAAAGATGTTTCAGGAGTGATGCAGTCATCAGGCGCTGATGGTAAGAGGAAGAATGGAAATGTAGTGAAGGTGGTGATTCTATTATTAGTTGCGATAGTTCTGGCAGGCTTCCTGACCATCATGGGATTATACGTTTGGAGAAGGGACAAGACTTTACGGCGGCTGCAAGAACAAGGTAATTTAGCACACGATTGACTTGAGCCCATTAATTGATCGTATATTAACCAGTTTTGTGCATCTAATCTACTAAAAGGGGAAGGAACAAGCATGCTGCATTAATTGATCTTGTATAACTTGAATCATGTTAATTTGTCTTTGACAGGGTCAGTTAATTTGTTTCTTTCACTTTGTTTATTTGTAGAGGAACAGCTGCAGTGGGGAACTGAACAAAGTAGCACCATCAATGACAGCCAGAACCAAGATCTTGAACTACCTGTTTTTGGCTTATCCCTACTGGCCAATGCTACCGATAACTTTTCCATCAAGAATAAGCTTGGAGAGGGTGGCTTTGGGCCGGTTTACAAGGTAAAAATCATTCTAGTATATCACCATCGAGATAAGGAAATCTGCTTCAAGCCTTTAACTGGGAAAAGTACTTGTGTGTTCATTAATGGAATTTTCTGCAGGGTATTCTAGAAGACGGACAAGAAATAGCAGTGAAGCGGCTTTCTAAGGCTTCTATGCAAGGACTTGATGAGTTCAAAAATGAAGTCATTTGTATTTCGAAACTTCAGCACCGAAATCTTGTGAAGCTTCTAGGATGTTGCATTCGAGGAGGCGAAAAGATGTTGGTTTACGAATACATGCCTAACAAAAGCCTGGATTGTTATATATTTGGTTTGGCTCTGCTCTCCAAACTCCATATTTATTACAGAAATGCTACAAAGAGTGCATGGATTCTACACTGTATAACAAAACTAAGATGCCATTTCCAACAGATGAAAAACTAAACAAAGTACTTGATTGGACAAAGCGCTTCAACATTATCAATGGAATTGCTCGGGGCCTACTTTACCTTCATCAAGATTCCCGACTGCGAATTATACACAGAGACCTCAAAGCTAGCAACATTCTACTAGATTTTGACATGAACCCAAAGATATCCGACTTTGGGATAGCTAGAAGTTTTGGAGGGAATGAGACAGAAGCAAGTACAGAGAGAGTAGTTGGGACTTAGTAAGAATCTTAATTTTATCTATGCCACTAATTGTATTTTAATTTATGTTGCTATTATATCATCTCTATATGGTCCAACACTTCGTGCAGTGGGTACATGTCCCCGGAGTATGCAGTTGAAGGCCTCTTCTCTGTAAAATCCGATGTGTACAGCTTCGGTGTATTGGTGCTGGAGATTGTCAGTGGGAAGAAAAATAGAGGATTCTTTCACCATGATCACAAGCATAACCTACTTGGACATGTAAGTTCTATTTAATTTACTGTTATATATCTGGAAATACTTTTGTATGTCTGACATGCCTGATAGCTACAGTTATATCATTCGGCAATTCAGTAGAGTAGTGCCACATATTCCAGAATAAGCTTGCACCAGAAATGTAATTCCCTAGTCCCGTAACTTGTAAGGGGGTGTAATGGGCATACTTGCCTAATCTAAGACTAGAAGAAGAATGTATGCCCTATTAGGCCTTAATCTGATAGTACAAGACATTTTGGTTCTCAGCCATAAATGCCAGCAGTTCGCCAATTATTGTTCACGCACAAAGTTCTTCCTTGGCTTAATTTTAGGCTTGGATACTCCACGAAGAAGGCAGACCCCTTGAACTGATTGACGATGCATTAACTGAAACATGCTACCTGTCAGAGGTGTTGCAATCAATCCATGTGGCTTTGTTATGCGTACAACAATCTCCAGAAGATAGGCCGAGCATGTCTTCAGTTGTTCATATGCTGAGTAGTGAGGGAGGATTGCCTCAACCTAAACAGCCTGGATTCTTTACTGAAAGGAGCATTATTGGATCCGATTTCAGCTCCAGCACAAAGCCACAAAGTTCAAGGAATGAGACCACCTTTACAGTGTTAGAAGCAAGATAGAAGGCAATATTGTTAGTTGTATCTTTAGAAGTTAGAACTATATGATAGGAATGTTTCTAGTTCAATATCAGGGTATGAATTTGACTAATTTCTCTGATTAAGCATGTACGATTATAATGTTACATATCTTTTATGTTTGAAGATTTCCTTCCTTATTATTATTATTATTATTATTATTATTATTATTATTATTATTATTATTATTATTTATGTTTTATGGTCTGTATGATTCCCATTTGCAATATGGGTGGATCAAATTAATAGGCATTGAGGTATATGATAAGCCTTTTCTGCTTTTTTCGTGTACACTATTAATTGGCTTGCCAAATTAGCACGAGCTATACATAGTTCACCTTATTTGTCAACCATGATTACCATATATCTGTTGATTGCCCGGATAAATTTTATTTTGATTGCTTGGAGCATCTCTCTCTCTCTCTCTCTCTCTCTCTCTCTCTCTCTCTCTGTAGTATGTTGAAGCCTCTGATCAGCAAAAGGAATTAACCTTCAGATGACTGACTAAAGTTAGATCATTAGAAAACTGTATGCATAATTTCTAAAATGTGACATTGGAAATGGAATGACCCGATCAATTTGGAAAGTTTAGACCGAAAAAGAACTACTCAGTTTTTTTTTTTTTTTTTTTTTCCTTTTTCAAAGGAATCAGGCGACATCGGACGGGAATGAGATCCGATCGTAATAGAGAAAAGAATTACAATGAGGGGTACTAGGTAGTGACTCATACGCTATAGCCATACCTCCAAGGACAATGTCCAAACACTGCAGAAACAACTTAATAGTGGCCGAGTACCGTTACCACAGATATCAAAGTCGTACCGGCGCTCAACAGCTGTTTAAAAAGAACTAGTCAGTTTGTGAAGATATTGATTGGACAAAAAATCATTTGCCAAAATAACATCCATAGATGTCGTCATCATGATGACAATTCCATCGCGGTCATGAACACTTTTTCCACAGAAGACCGAGTAGCAAGTCTATATCAGTACATTTGCTAGCTAATTGCCTTTGCGAGTCGAGTAATAATCAGGACATTATTTGGGTCAGATTAACCTCAGTTATCCTACTGCCACCACACATGGCACTGCTACCTATTGACACTCACACAATTGGTTCAAGATTCTACCTCTCAATGGTTTACCTGTTGGTATTTTAGTGTAATTAGAAATTAACTAAATATTCCTCGTTACAATATACAAATAAGAGTGTACGCTTATTTATTTATTATAACAAGTATTGGTAAATTTGGACTATGGCGGGTCCGGGGGCGGCAGCCCCCGGGAGAAGCGGGGTTCAAAGGGCGGCAGCCCCTGATGGGGTCCAAGGGGCAGAACCGATCAGTTTGAAAATTTTTTATTTCGGACAATATTACTTCATTAAAATCATCGTAGGGAGTTGGTTTTTTCTGTCTGAAGCGGGAAAAACTGCTTTGACAGTTATGTTAGAAAACTGCCGTTTGACAGTTAATTTTGGGGATATATCTCATCCTCTGATCGGATCTACAGCCCGCTCCTGAAACTCAAAAACGAAACCTAATCTATACTCTTGAGATCTATGATTTTATCCGATTGAGCGAAAATTGTTCAATCCGAAAGTGTTTCCGATTCACAACTTCATAGATTATCCAGCCTGGCTATCTTATCAAATTTCCCAACATTACCATTTACCAACCTAGTTCGGCAGAGCTCCCGGAAATGAATGGTCCTAATAACTACTCTGCTGCTTATCTAAGCTTATCAAAACTTTCACATTCTTGCTTTCTGCTCCTGAAATTCGAATCCTCAAACTTATGATCTGCTTATGGTGCCATAGAGATATCTAACTGATTCTTGTTCTCGTGATGTAGAGAAGGCCTTGTTTATAGTGGTTGCGAAGAAGATGTCTTGTTTCATGTTGAATATGAGTCCTAATAGCCTGAGAAAGTTACTATTCTGTTTTTGGATGGAAATACTAGTCATAACTTGCCTTTTTTCATCTCTGGGTTTCATTTCAGAACTCTGCAATGCAGCGGACATCATCACTTCAAGGCAATCCATGAACGACGGTGACATTCTAGTTTCCTCCGGTGGACGCTTTGCCTTGGGATTTTTCAGCCCCGGTACTTCTCTGAATCGATATGTTGGTATATGGTACAATGATATACCTGCGAAGACTGTGGTTTGGGTTGCCAATAGAAAATCTCCGGTAGTCACTAATACTTCAGGTAGGTTAGTGGTCGTTACTCCAGGAAGACTAGTCCTTCTCAATGATGCCAACACCCCCATATGGTCTTCAAATACTTCAACATCCGCGTCATTGGATCCAATTGCACAGCTTTTAGACAACGGCAATCTTGTCGTGCGAGATGAAAATGATGATAAAGCAGAGAATTTCCTCTGGCAAAGTTTTGACTATCTGACAGATACACTTTTGCCAGGCATGAAGCTTGGGAGAGACTTCGTAACTGGCCTTGAGAGGTATCTCTCTTCGTGGAAGAGCGATGATGATCCGGCTCCAGGTGATTATACATATTACTGTGATCCAACTGGATATCCACAGGCTACTCTCAAGAAAGGTCCGGTGATTCAGTACAGAACGGGACCCTGGAATGGTCTAACGTTTAGTGGGACTCAAAATCTAAGGCCAAATCCCATGTATAGGTTCTATTTGGTTTTCAATGAAAAAGAGGTGTACTATGGTTATGAACTGAATAGCCACTCGGTTATATCGAGGCTTACGTTGAATCACAGTGGAGTCATACAACGGTGGACATGGGTAGATCGAACAAAAGAATGGATTATTTATCTGACTGCACCGACAGACAACTGTGACACACACTCACTCTGTGGTGCCTATGGTAGATGTAATATTGAAAACAATCCAGCATGTGGATGTCTCGATAAATTTGTGCCCAAGTACCAAACAGAATGGGACGAAGCAGATTGGTCGAATGGGTGCAAAAGAAGGGCACCCCTGGACTGCAAAAGCGATGGGTTTTTGAATTATTCTGGTATTAAGTTGCCAGACTCACAGTATACCTGGTATAACAAGAGCATGAGTCTTGAGGAATGTAAGAAAGAATGCTTGAGAAATTGCTCTTGTGTAGCTTATGCAAATTTAAACATAAGTAATGGGGCTGCTACTGGCTGCTTGCTTTGGGTGAATGATCTGCTCGACATTCGACAGTACTCTGGAGGTGGTCAAGATATCTACGTAAGAATGGCCTCATCAGACCTGGGTAAGAATTCAGATAAATTTCTTTTGACATTGCTTGTTGCTTGTTATGACATTCACTACGGAACATTAAACATATGCCTATTGTTGTAGGCATATTTGAAGTCCATTAATATGCATTGACAGTTTTGTTTGGATCAAAGACATTTCAGTCCCGCTGCCAAGCTCCCATAAGGACAAAGGAAAAGTAGTGAAGGTGCTGGTGCCACTATTACTTGGTTTAGCTCTGGTAGGCTTGGCCCTTACATTATATGTTTTCAGAAAGAAGAAGAAGTCAGTGCTGAATCGAGAAGGTATGCATATTCCTTAAAAGTAATGTGAGACGAATAGACGGTAAAGGAACAAGTGTGGAAGAGTAATTAGCAAATGCCACCTTGTTTGAAAGAGCCTGTTATTTAAAACCCCATGTATGATGTATCTATTGTTTGTTGTAGAGGCACCTCTGGGGCAGGAACCTGAAGAAAGTTACCCAAATGAAAGCCAGAATGAAGAACTGGTACTACCAGCATTTGGCTTTTCTGCGTTAGCTAATGCTACCAACAACTTCTCGATCAACAGAAAGATTGGAGAAGGTGGATTTGGATCCGTTTACAAGGTAATGATGTGTATCTAGGAGGCTAGGAGCATATACTTTTCAAGTTAAGATAAGAAATCTGCACCAAGTGGCAAAATTTGTGTCAATAAACTTTATTGAGGTGCAAGAAGTAAGACGTACCAATGTTGGTATTAATATGCAGGGTTTGCTGGAAGATGGACAAGAAATAGCGGTGAAGCGTCTCTCCATGAACTCTATTCAAGGACTTGATGAATTCAAAAACGAAGTCATTTGTATTTCCAAACTTCAGCATCGGAATCTTGTGAAGCTTTTGGGATGCTGCATTCAGGGAGAGGAAAAGATGCTGATTTATGAATACATGCCTAATAAAAGCTTGGATTATTTTATATTTGGTTGGTCTCTTATCAGAATCATTTAAACAAATTCATCACATGTAAACTGCTCTATCTGGTTGCATTATTTCAGTTGATCAGTAGAAACACAGATCTAAGATGAATTTTGAGCAGATGAAAAACGAAGCAATTTACTTGATTGGCCAAAGCGCTTGAACATAATCAACGGAATTGCGAGAGGCCTTCTTTACCTTCATCAAGATTCTCGACTGAGAATTATTCATAGAGATCTCAAAGCTAGCAATATTTTGCTAGATTTTGACATGAATCCAAAAATATCAGACTTTGGTATAGCTAGATGTTTTGGAGGAAATCAGACGGAAGCAAACACACAGCGTGTAGTTGGGACATAGTAAGAATCCCTATTATTATACCTTGTTCTATGTAATTTTGATTCAGAAATTCCTGTTTATCGTGTAACACTTGACTGCAGTGGTTACATGTCCCCGGAGTATGCTGTAGATGGCATTTTCTCAGTAAAGTCTGATGTGTTCAGCTTTGGCGTATTGGTGCTTGAGACTGTAAGTGGGAAGAAAAATAGAGGATTCTCACATCAAGAGCACCACCATAACCTACTTGGACATGTAAGATTCTTGACTTAGACATTGATATCATATTTAGAAGAATTCTGTTATTCTGACATGCATGCGAAGTAGGCTAAAACCACAGAGGTTCTCCTTACACTATTTAAAACTTTAAAGTCAATACGAAAGCAAGTTTTTTAAAATCTGTTAGAACAGCACCTAACTATAAATATCTAGTACTCGATTATGGTATTAATTATCCGATTCAGTCCGTTACTAGTTGTCATCCTAGTTTTACTCATGGAAGTTTTTCTTCATTGTTTTTTTAGGCTTGGATACTCCAGAAAGAAGGCCGGTCTCTTGAACTGATTGATGCAACACTATGCAACACATGTCATCTCTCTGAGGTGTTACGAGCAATCCACGTGGGTCTGCTATGCGTTCAACAATCTCCAGAAGATAGGCCAAGCATGTCATCGGTAGTTCTAATGCTGAGTGGTGAAGGAGGATTGCCGCAACCTAAACAGCCTGGGTTTTTTGCAGAAAGGAACATATTTGAAGCTGATTTGATCACTTCAAGCACAAAAGCACAAAGTTCCAGCAATGAAGTCACCATTACATTATTAGAAGGTCGATAGAAGGCATCGATCTCCTTGTTTTTCTTTCCTTAAACTAGTAAAATACACAAATCCTTCATATTCCCAGTAAAAAGGTCAAGGATGATGCTGTTATGTAAATTATTTTGTTTTCAAATATTCTCTCTGTCTTAATTATGGGATGGGGTAGTTACTTTGAATCCTCTATTGTTTAATTACCATTCAAGCCTCCTCCTCAAGGAATTTATTCTGAGAGAAGAGGAAAGGGAATCAAATATCAAAAAAGTTAATCCGACGTGCCAATTTGACATGACCTATGCACTTCACATAATTTGTTAACTATGATTTCCTTCTATTATGTTATGTATCACTCGCATATGCCCATGGATCGAAATACCACATGTTCGATGTCACAGTTTTTAAAAGAAAAACAAAAATTAACTTAAATGTTGAAATTCTTATCAGTAAACTAAAAAGTTAAATATCATAATTCAGTTTATAAAAAATGAAATAAATTTATAAAAGCTTATAATTATAAAATTCGATTACATTTATTTATAACAAATTGAATTGAGAAATGAGGGGAATGTTGTTTAGAATAAATATATAGTTGGAGATTGAAAATATTATTAAAATGAAATTAAAAGTTAGTTTTATCATAAATATATAGTTTTAAATCAAAAATTGAGATTTATACTATAGATAATATACGATATTATCACTTAAACCTCACACCCAAAAATTTATGAATAAATTTGTGCCAAGTGATGGAATGGAATGGAAAAACCTTATGAACCACACGTGGTAATATTTATTTGTATCCCCAAATATGGGATATCTAATGACTATGTCACTCTTCCGACTTTTATGAATTTTTTGATATTGATTTATCAACTTACTCAATCATACATCTAATATTTATCATT
>JAOTQG010120370.1:0-10762 GCA_025631175.1 Iris virginica | reverse complement strand
AATTGGCCAATTCCAAATCGAGGGACTAAATGTAGAAATCGCTAAAGTTTGAGGGACCATTTATGAAGTTGTCCCTATAAAAAAGAGCGATTGATGCGTGTCACATTAACTCTATTTTACACATAATTCTCCCCCCCCCCAAATTTTTTAATTTTTAAAGTTTTTTATATATTTCATCCAATTCTTTCTATTATTTTTTAATTTTATTCTTTCTATATTTTCCTCAAAAAAATTCATATTTCTAAAAAAATTTAAATAATAAATTAGATTTAAAAAAACTATATATCTCACGTCCCACGAACATGAATATATATCCTAATGATATTTGAGTGTGATATGTAAGATATAGTGATATTCAAATGTAATAATATGTAAAATTCATGATCTGACCTTAAGTATATAATAAGGACCATATGATTGAATATATATATTAATTTACAATCAGCAAAAAGGTAATTTCACTAATTAACATAAATTACACCTATAATACAAAACACGTTTGTTTATACTTTAAGGATCAATCTACTCTACATGAACATCTGTTACAAACACCCTGATAATTCAAGATTAGACACGTGCTTGAGTTAGACACTGTACTCTGCCCCATATTTCTCGCAACAACAAATAACACTTTACAAATTAGAATATTTGGTTATTTATCGACCGAAACTCAACATTAAAAAAACCTGGTCATTAATTAATATTCAAACTCAAATAAGGACAACCCTAGACTAGGCCGACTTTGCTCACGACCGTGGTCACGGTCGCCACTTCCCTTATGTCCCAATATTCTGGCAGCACTACTATAAAGTATTAAAACTGCTGGGGATTTAAATGAGTCGGATCAATTTGAATTTTTACGAACTCGAATCAATGTTTTTATATTTATTTACGAGTCGAATTTTTATGAATTCGACTCGAACTTAAAATGAATGAACTCGGCTTGACTCGTGACGGGATCGCAAGCTGCTCGCGAGCGTTCGTGAGACTTCACGAGTCATAAATTTTATGGAACTTAACAGGTCTTAACGGACTTTTTAACGGGTTTTGACGGATTTTTAACGATTTTTCACGAGTCTTCGTGAGATTTGCTTCAATAAAGATTTGAGCCAAGGTACAAACTCTTGCACCCTAAAACTCTTGCCCAATAATTTGTTTTATTGTTTTTGTGCACTAGTCCACTCTAATTTTTCTTAAATAAAAAATTATAAATATATTAAAAATTATCAACATTATCAATTTACTTATGAACTATAAAAATAAAAAATTTTGATTTAAAGTTTGTTCCTTTAGAATATAGAATAAAATAATTTACTTATTAATTTGTTTCTGTAAACATCTTAGTGGCGAATCAAGTCGAACTTTAACGAGTCCTTAACGACCCGATTCTCGAGCCTTGCAAGTTGAGTGGAGTCGAACTCGCAAAATACGACGAACCTGAAAATTGAGCTTGGCTTGGCTCGTAAAAGCACTGCGAATCGAATCGAGACGAGTACAAACGATTCGAACCGAGTCGAATCTACGAGTTGGCTTAACTTGTTTACAGCACTAGAAACAGCTATTAAGTGACAAAAAGATCCTATCGCTAATCTGCGACGAAAATAGTCGCTAACCTGGTAGGTGTCATCGCTACATATATAAACTTCCGACGCAATTTTACATTTTTGTAGCTAAATTTAACCCAAAAAATGGCCGACAGGAAATGTTGCGATGAAAATTGCCTCTGCTTTTCATATTATGTCGCTGATTTTTCAGATTCAAACAAATTAGACGGTTCTTTCTCCCTCTGATCTCATACGATCCAAACCCCCCACTCTCTCTCTCTCTCAAAAACTCTCCCGTCTGATCTCTGCTCTCTTAATCCCTTTCCGGTCTCTCTACTCTCTCCGACCATTAACGAGAGCTCCAGTCGGCGGCGTGTGCGTTGGGTAGGGTCCTCTAAGCGCATCAATCTCTGACATCTTGTGTTTTTCCTAAAAAAAAAATAGGTATGTTTCTCTCACTATCTCTCTAACTCAATATTTCGAACACACACACACACATTATGTGATTCTGTTATTTTTGTGAATATATTTGTGATTTTTTGTTAATTATTTTATTTTCTATTTACTTTATGCAATTTTTTTCATTTTTTTGTACTTATTGTATTGAAAAATATGATTTTGACCTACTATCCTTATTACCTGAATTTTAGGTTTTTAAAATTAATTAAATTTATAAACATAAAATTAATATATATATATATAAAAACTGAAGAAAATAAAAACAAAATGATAAAGAAAAAGAACATTTAAGATAGGCTAATAAAAAATAAAAAACATTTCTAAAATAATTAATAAAAATAGGAAACAAAAAAATTAAATAAAAAAAAATGAAAACAGAAAACAAAAAACTAATTATTAAATTTAAATTAACTAAACAACTTAATTAATTGAGTTGATGCGCTATTTTTTTGCTGATGTGCATCTTAAAACCACTAGGATGTGCTGTTTATGTTTTCCCCTCCCCCTCCCGCTTAGAGATTTTGTATTAATTAGCGATTTTCGTATGATTATTTAGAAATTTTTATAAATAAATAATTTTTTTAATTCTATATTTAGCGACAAAATTCAATCAATTTGGTCGCTAATTCATAATTTTTTAATTTTGAACGGAAAATTTTGCGACGAAAATACGTCTTATAAAGTAAATATTTTTTATTTGCCTTTATAATATAGCGACAAATTTCATTGTTATAATTAATTTTTTTTATTATTTTTCTTAAAAATATAGGAATGGAATTTCGTTGCTGTATATATATTTTTTCTATTTTTTCTGAATAAGTATTTTTTGGAATGTAGCGATGGTATTATATGCGTCGCTAAATAACTGTAGCAACTTGCGATGGAGTTCTAACTATCACTATTTTCCGAAACTTAGCGACGAAAAAACAGCGATCTAAAAGTGCGACGAAATTCCATCGCCAAGCATATATAGCGACGTCATTCCATCGCTAGATAGAGGCCTTTTAATTTTTTGGTAGTGCTACCGTCTTAGGTTACGAGCGTGATCAACTTTATCATGTCCGTGACTATCATTCTGCCTTCCTGGACCATTTCGCATCAAATAGACTTCTTAACCAACACAAAATAATCTGATAGAGATCTTTGATCGCATTTTAGGCCTCATGATTTTCATGGCTCGTAATCTGGGTCGTCACTCATCAGGTTCCAAAACCACCGATCTAGTGTCCAATGCTTCACCATTTCGTCATTATGGGTGATCTAACGTCACATTTGCCAGCTTTTTTCCAGTTAGTTGGATGCAATTACGTACAAACGACTCAGTACATGATCTTTTGCAAATTTTTCAATCTTAAAGGTTAAAAGTACGTGAATTACAATAACATATAAATTTCAATAGCTTTTATTTCATTGGTTTTAAGAAAGCGTAATACTTTTTAACAAATTTATTAATCAATTTCTTATGTTCGTTATTGCTTCGTTTATTTATATTATATTTTTAATTAACATGCTGCCTATAATATAATTACATTTTTTTTTTCATTTTTACAGTTTTTTTCATTTCATTCCTTCAATATTTTCTATACTTTGCCCATTAAGTCTAAAAGAGATTAGAAAATATCGATCTTTTCTATTCTTTATCTCATTATTAGTTATATCATTATATGTTAAATTTTAAATAGATATTTCATAAATAAAATGAAAAATAACAAATATATATTAAACACACATCAAGATCATTAAATTTATCATTTGTCAATATATATAAACTTTTCAAAAGATTAACAAAGAATTGAGCGATAATAAGATTTATAGTAATTGGCACATGCGGATAACATACAAAAACAATAAATTCATCTAGGTTTTAAACGATTAAAAAGATGTTGTCGACGTGCTACTGTTAGGTTTTTATTTGAGTCAAATTTTTGGGCTCATTAAGTTTTTTCACGAGTTAGATTTTCACGGGCTCAGGCCAGAGCTTGATGGAGTAGATGGGCTCGGCTCGACTCATAACTGAATCTAGATATAATCGCGAGCCTTCGCGAGTTAAGGCATTAGCGGACCTTGACAAACCTTCACGAACATTGACGAATCAGCTGACCCAAGAGAAATGAACCCTTAATGACTTTTTAACTGTTCATGTGTTCCCTAGTTTATCATTATGTATTTTTTAGGTTTTATTTTATGTTTGAGACTTTGAGTTACTGTTAATTGAATCTTTTGCATTAATATATATATATATATATATGTTGGCCTGAGCCTATAAGGCTAGCCTTTTTAAGTTATATATTTTCTAGTGCTGAATCTGGATATCGTGAATTGAATTTGAATATGTTAATAACAAATCGAGTTGAGTCTAAATAAGTCGAGCCATTAATGAGTCGACTAACCAAATATGATAGGTTTGTAAATGGCGTTCGACTCGATTCATGAACTACAGTATAAGTCAATCGAGTCGAACTCAAACGAATTAAGCCGAATCAAACTTATAGCTGATCTGGATTATTTATGGCCTAAACTAATGTCAATATATACATTAAATGTTTACTTTCTTTTTTTTTAAATTTTACATCACTTTCAAAACACTTAAAAGAGAACTTAAAAAGTATTTGGTAAATATGTGACATTTTTTTTTGGGGTGACATAATAATTGAATCCGAGAACTTTTATCTTAAATTTTATAACTGCCGAGCTCTAAGATGAAGGGGGAGTGAGCAGGAAAACATAAAATCAGGAAAACCATAGAACCGTCCATTCAGTCATTCATTCAGCACGTACAGTACATTCAGTACAGTAGAATAGGTAAAAGGCAGAAAAATTTATGTCAAAATTCACTTTACTCGATTTGAGTACACCACCTCAAAGCTTCCCCCTCCCACACAGACCCTCACCCATCTTTCAAGTCTTTTTTCTGTCCCCCATCCCATTATATATACTGCTGCTGTCCACGGAAACCTTGGAATATTACTACTTATTTTAATATTAATATTTTCAATTTTCACAAAAGCCTAATGATCATGCTATGGTGTAATATGATACTGTTTATAATATGAGATGGAATGAGATGAGTAAATATGAGTTTTATATTAAAATATCTATTTTACCCTTGAACGTGAAAGGTTGAATGTAATTTATAATATTTAAATGTGATGTGAAAGATTTGAATGTGAGGAGAAAATTAATAAAAGAGGAGAGAGAATGTGATGCGAAATGTTTGAATTAATTTATATGAGTGTATAAGTATAGGGGTAGTAGTTGGAAAATGTATAATGTTAAAATGTGATATCGAATGATATGTAGTGAAATAAAAAGTTAGTGATCAAGTTTTACCATATCAATTATACGTTGATGCCGGGTGATATTGGCTTTGTGATCCAACCATAACCCATAGTTTCTCTCTCTAGATCTGTTTTCTACCAATGAGAGAGACAATGAGAGAGAGAGAGAGAAACAGGAACAAAGATTGATTAAGCAGCTACAGTTCAACTGCAGCCCCTATTTTAGGAAACGAAATTCTAATGGCTTAACACAGACAGAGTGTGTGTGAGAGAGAGAGAGCTTGTTTTCAGCTAAATCCTCGACCAGACATTTCATTACATTAGTCTTGCCAAGATTTTCTAGTATTGCTCAATCAAAGCAAAACTCCAAAAACACACACACATACACGCACTCAAACTTTCCCATCAATCTCATCAAATTCATCAGTACTCTCTTTCTTTGCTCATCCCCTCACTCCACCTCCTCTTCTCTCTCACATCACAAATTTGGAAACAACTTAACATCAATCAATACTCAAAAGCTTAGCCTCTTAAATTTTAATTTTTTTCCTCAATTCATTGTTCATCAAAGGATCAACTGATCGATTGAATGTAACATGTAAGCTCTCTCTCTCTCTCTCTAGCTCTCTCTCTCTCTAGCTCTCTCTCTCTCTCTCTCTATATATATATGACGTTGTGTGTGATAATTATGTAGTTATTTCTGGTTTGCTCTATGACAGTTGTGACAAGTTAGATCATGAAACCCTAGTGAGCTGAGGAGAAAGAATTTCGCAGAACACCAGTTACAAATCAAATCACTTCAAAAATAAGAAAAGCCCAGATCATATTTTGGCGTTCCAAGAAAAACCCAGATCAATATTTCAATGGATCCATATCATCAAGAAGTAGACAGTATTTCTGAAACGAGCAGCATGAACATGAATATGAACATGAACATCCACAGCAACAGCTCATCACTGATCACCACCACCAGTACCAACGGAACAGCCTCTTCATCTTCTGCTCATTCCACACCTAGCCGCTACGAAAACCAAAAGCGCCGCGACTGGAACACCTTCGGCCAGTACCTCAAAAACCACCGGCCTCCGCTCTCCCTCTCCCGCTGCAGCGGAGCCCACGTTCTCGAATTCCTGCGCTACCTAGATCAATTCGGAAAGACAAAAGTCCACACTCCAATCTGCCCTTTCTATGGTCACCCTAACCCTCCAGCACCTTGCCCGTGCCCTCTTCGCCAAGCTTGGGGCAGCCTCGATGCCCTCATCGGCCGCCTTCGGGCAGCCTACGAAGAGAATGGAGGATCCCCGGAAACAAATCCATTTGGGGCTAGAGCTGTAAGACTCTATCTTCGCGAGGTTCGCGATTTGCAGTCCAAAGCTAGAGGCATTAGCTACGAGAAGAAGAAGCGGAAACGCCCTCCGTCGGCGTTTCAACAGCTCTCCAATCCATCATTTCCAGCCCTACACCCACCAGGTGATCATCATCACATTTAGTAAGAAAATGCACAAGAAAGATTTTAACTGGTGTCAGTCAACAAATCTTTCCTTTAGTTACTTTTACTTAGTTTGATCTTATGTTATAAATTAATGAGTTTCAATTTCTAGCTAGGGTCTGTTTGGGTATCAAGAAAAATTTAATCCATATTGTGCTTAAATCTGGTAGGGGGTGGATATGGATTTCATGATTTCATTCTGCTTGTGATGCAAACAGTAGAATTGGTGCAGTATAGTTGTAGTTAGAGTACTGCCAGAAATTTGCTTGTAGAGTTAAATTTACTTGTAGCAATTTCTGTGGGTTAGAGTGCCAGAAATTGCTTGTAGAGTGCCAGAAGCTGCAGTAGAGTGAGATTTATGTGGGACTGGGTACTTGAATGTTGATATCTCACTGCAGATGATAATGTGTTGAATATCTTTCTATCTATCTGTTCTTTGACCTTTATCCAAGATTTTAGTGATTAATTCTTGGCCATTCAGTCACTTTTCCTATGTTTTCTTCAATTTTATGGGTACAAAAAGACATATATATGCAGAAGGACTGTAGCATTTTTTTTTTAAAAAAAAAAACTATGAGAGATTTCTACAGTCCTTTTATCTATGACTTTTCATGTTCATATAATGAGGCATATACATATGTTTGTGCAGAAAAATAATAAGATGATCAATGAGTAAACCAACCTATTAATATGATAAACATGATATGAAGAACATTTGCGATTGATAATTAATGTCAGACAGGCATATTAGGTTGCTAGATATATCCTTAATTAGTTTAGATTCTCTAATTAATAGGTTTATAAGTTAGTACCTTTGACATAAATTTCCTGAGATTAATTACTATCCTCTTTTCACAATGCTGGAAGTGTTATTATTCGGATCGATGTTCCTGTGTGTTTCTATTTATGCAGTAGTTGCCTTCGGAAATATCGCATAAATGTAGGAGTGGGATTGATACATTCATGAAACAGTCTTGTAATTTCAACTAGGTGAAGAAGAAATTTGGGTAGATAACATGATTCTATAAAACCAATTGCTGATCAGGAGCAGCCCAGGAAATCTTTACTGATTATTAGCTAGGCTAGCTTGTTTAATTATATCTAATATGTGGGTTAAAAGATGAATGCCAGAAAAGAAATGAATCAGGCACTAGGAACTGCTGATTAGAGTAAACAGAAACACACTCATTGAGCTCAAGTAGAGTTAAGACTATTGCAGACCGAGATATATATAAATATATAGTACTGCCTCCCTCCGTTTCGTTTTAACTGTCCACAATATTATTATTGATAATTAAGACGAAACGAAAGGAGAATTAGGTGAAGATAATTTGAAAGTTGATGGATATGCTATAACAACATATTAAGTTCACCCCTCTTTCACTAATACTAGTCAATCAAGTTTCAGATCATGCTCCCCAAATGGGGGAGCTATGCTTAGGAAAAGGACTTCAAATTATGAACCTTGAAATTATGGTGGAGCCTAGCCAGCTCCTTAATTGGTTTAGAATCAGATTACTAGCTAGCTAGTCAACTAGTTATACATGTTTCATAATAATGCAATTATTTGAATGAAAACAGTGACTAATACACAATGCCATACCATTAATGGAAAAATGAAGAAAAATCTATGTACATTATCTGAACTCCAGAAAATATCCATGTTAGCGACATACTAAGCATGTAACTTTTGATCGTGGATTCTTTTCTTCGATTGATCTTGGCTGATCATTGTTGATAATATTAGCAAAAATTAACTTTATTTTATGTTAAAAGTTTTCCCGTAAAAAATAAGCAAAGGTTTATTATATATCTAGCTATGTATCTAATTCTAGGACATATGCTAGTGAACTTTGATATGTTTTTTTGTTTCCCTTCATTTGAGTGATTAGAGAGTGGGGTAACGAATCAGAATTATGTCTAATAAAAGATCTATTTGCACTCACACTCATTTGGTTTTAGTGTGGAAATTGGTATTTAAATTGGTTTAAAGTTGAAGAAAGGGACCCCTCTAGTGATAATTTGAGGTATAGCATCATACTATAAAAGTGACTTCTTTGTCATTCATGAAACATATCATGTGTTTTTCTTTTACTCCTTCCGGTTCGTTTTAACTGTACATAATAACGACGTGTTGTGAAAAAAAAAATGTCGCTTTCAGAATAATTAAAAATGTGAATGCATGCTATAAGTAATTTTATCCACTTGATTTGCATATAGTTTCATGAAAAAGTTTGACTTTATTAATGTATGGATAGATATGAGTTATTAGTGAGTTCAAAATTGTCTACAATTCACTCTTGGATATTCCAAAGAGAAAAGTTTGACAAAAGAACACTTATTATTTTAGAATATTTCAAAAAAGTGATATATATTTTGAAATAGATGGAGTAGTTCCATTTGCTATATTTGTGTATGTTTATGCTTGTGCAAATATCTTGTACTCACTTTGTTCCGAGAAAACAGTCTATTGTTCTATTTTGAAATGTTTTATTCAAATCATCATTTTTTCAAAGTTAGGCTTTAATATGTGTTTTTGTCCCAATAATTTTGGCTCATTTTCAAAAAATATATGATATAGTTTTATCATATATTATAAACAAAAAATTATAATTTTGGATTAACTTATAATGAAAGATATAAATTGCCAAGATTAAATTATAGCAGTATAAATTTAGGAACTTATTTTTTCAATTATTGCACTTGAATACCTTAATTTGAAAAGTAATTGGTTCACATGTGATCATTTATATATATGCTAGCAGGGAACCTCAGTGGTAGAGCTGAGCTTTACAATATGTAAGGTCTCAGGTTTGATCCCTTCTCATGCCTCCTTGGGGTCGGAAAAAAAAAATCCGCTACAAACCACATATATATGCTAGCATGTTGAGTCTGCCTGACTCTCTGTTCCATCTTTATAAAATTTCATTTCAACCGTTTAAAAGATAATACAAAAATTTTTAATTTCAAAATTTAGGATATGTTTCAATTTTTAAAAGTTATGAGACAGAAGATAAGACCAAATGAGATAGATTATTCCGATTCTAACAAGTAGTATTGACGAATATTTAGGTTATCCAGTGATCTCAAATTTAAAATTAGATATTTTCAGTGAATTAAAAACATCAAATGGGTAATAATTAGTTCATTTATTTATTTTTAATTATTTTAAAAGCGATATAAAATTTTCATAATATATCGCTGTTACGAATAATAATTAAATTGAAGCGGATGGAAAAAAGGTATCCCTCACACTTTCTTTTGTTTCGAGAAGTGTCATACCGTTGGAATAGTGAAGCACTACTTGTGATTTGAAGCCATTCAGCTGATGCTTTTTATTGGGATACCATTTTACCTTTTCTACCCTTTCCGCATAATTGTCGTGGTTTTTTTTTTTTTTTTTTTTTTTTTTTGTGGGGTTGGGGACTAAATTAGGGCAAAATTCTTCCACGTGAGAGCTCCCAGGACATCGAGAGAATAATGTATTTACGTGATAATTGAATTTTTTTTATATTATATAATTTGATTGTATTAATAATATATACTTTATCTGTTTCATTTTAAGTATTCTCAATCTGCCATTATTATCTTACAATATGTCAATATCATGAACACTTAAAATAAAACGAATGGAGAAATATTTAGTAAATGTTATATTTATATTTTTATTAAAAATAAATTTAATATTAGATAGACACAATTGTGAGGAAGTTCCTTTTTCTAACCTACTAATTATATTAATTGAGTGCTGTTATTTACACATTCCAATTTTACTAAGTTTACACTTCTTTTTTATTTTTTAAAACCATCTTTTATACAATTACCATAATATCCATACTAATAAAATTTACATATTACCACTCAAAATAACATAAATACACATTTTTTTAAATCTAAAATATATTTAATACACACTCCTATTCACAATAATTTTTTCGACACCGAAATACACTATTGGAAAAAAAATGTATCATGAAAAATTGTTTCAGTAA
>JAOTQG010120348.1:0-10763 GCA_025631175.1 Iris virginica | reverse complement strand
TTGTGTGTTACATAATAATTTTTTTATTTAATATTCTTATTTATATTAGTAATGAATAGCTTTAATAGAAATAATGTGTAATAGTTAAATAATAAAGTAAAATTAAAATAGTAGGACTTCTAATGTGTGTATGAAGGTGAAGTATTGGTGGAGTTATATAAAATAATATAAAAGCTGATGTGACGGAGAGAGAAATGGTGGTGGAGTAAAATTAGAAGGCCTGCTAATAGAGATGCCCTAAGGACTGTAGACCCAACTTGCTTGAGTTTAGTGAGCTGTTATTCTATATAAGGACAGGCAAAGAGCTATCTTGGAAGCCATCAGCTCCTACACACCTTTTACCTTCTTCTGAGAATGACGTCTCCTCACAAAACAACTAGTCTTGAAACACAAGGATCTTCTACTGGTACTTCACCCTCCCCCGTTAAAAAGGGAGTGGCTACTTGCGCAGGAGCGACTTCCATAGATATTAACTCCACGTGCCCCCTCTTGTCTCCCAACAGTTGGCCAAAGCGACTGATCGAGGTCATCACACTTGACGACTCAGACGATGACACCCCCCATGCTCGTGCTGCCAAAAAACCTAAACTCACACATGTGATTGAAACTTTTGAGCGGCCGCCACATTCCACTCATTTGGGAGTGAGATCATCCAACACAAGTGGGTTTCGGGCCCCAATTCCACCAACAACCAAAGTCAACATGTATGTCGTTGTTTACCCCACCAAAATAATTTCCTTGTTTGCCAATATTCTAACCTAGAACCTTTTGTAGGAACTACTCGAAGAAGCGCGGGGATGATGCTCCTTGACGAATGTGCGCAGGGGATTATGATGCATATATATATATAAACCAAGTTTGCCTACACATCAGGCTGCTTTAGCATGGTGCATGCGTACGAAGACTTGATCAACGATTTTGGGGCCATCGGCTCACTATTTTGTAATGTACCATCGTATTTGGTACGAGGTTATTGGACTTAGAAGTTGGTCAAGCTTGTGTAATTTGTAATCAGTTTTCAAGGTTTAACTAAAGAAGGTATTAACGGTATTCATAACTTGGCATAGACAGTGATCTGCCACAACCATCTCCAATCTTCTAAACAAATCCACGGCAACTTGCGTTTTCTCCATACTAGCCTCATCTAGAGGCCATAACTGTACTTTGTTTCCCATGTGAGTGACGGCGACGCGAATGAGTTTAAATTTCTAGCTGGACAAACAAACGTAAAACATAGCTTGTTTCATCAGTACTCATGAAGTGTTTCCATTGGTGCAAATGGGTTTCGCGGGTGATTCGCAACATCGGCGGGTAATTTGTAATCAGTTTTCAAGGTTTAACTAAAGAAGGTATTAACGGTATTCATAACTTGGCATAGACAGTGATCAGCCGCAACCATCTCCAATCTTCTAACAACTCCACGGCAACTTGCGTTTTCTCCATAGTAGCCTCATCTAGAGGCCATGACTGTACTTTGTTCCCATGTGAGTGACGGCGACGCGAGTGAGTTTAAATTGCTAACTGGAAAAACAAACGTTAAACATAGCTTGTTTCATCAGTACTCATGAAGTGTTGCCATTGGTGCAAATGGGTTTGGCGGGTGATTCGCAAGATCGGCCAGAAGGATGTGTAGTTACGAGCGGTGAGGTGCGCCGGGTTGGAAGCGGATCCGCAAATACCCTGCTTTGCGGGTGAAAGTAGACCTGGTCAGCCGGCGGGTGGTGGAATTAATTGCCAGCCAATAGCAGCGTTTACATGACTGGATTTGGAGTAAAAATTGTTGACCCACTGAGCGTGGCAATTAAAGCTCCACGTGAATGAAGTCAATTATCGCAGTCCTTTGGCAACAACCCACTTTCAACTTTACATCAATTCACCAATTGCCCTTTACGACTTGTTTTAAACACGTAGGTGTGCTTAGGGCCCAGGGGGCAGAGTAGTAGCATTGGGCGCGAGGCGACTCCGAGTGGTCTTGTCCAACATCTGCCCCAATCCTCTTTGCAGGCGGACGCTTGAAGATGGATACACTTCATTAAATTGCCTATGGCCCAAGCGATGACCGTCCCAACTGCAACCCTGGGAGGAAGGTGCATGAAGTTTGTCCGCACTTCCAACAATAACGTGGATACTTTAAATCCATATTAAATGGCTGTACATACAAACTCAGGCAAGTGGGTGGGATACATCTCTACCTATTTATAGCTTGGTAAACTTCCAGCCTTTACAACTGGGATACTTCGCATTCAGGGCAAGCTAATTCGCCCAAGTTTCCATCCTCTATGGTCTTCATTATACAATAACTAACCACACTTTAGTTTTTTAAAAGGAGCAGAAGGCATGGCGAAAGATGTTTACGTTGTGTTCCGTGGTCGTCGGCCTGGCATCTTTTTCGATTGGCACATGTGTCATGCACAAGTCAGTGGCTATCCTAATAATGTGTACAAGAAGTACCGAAATTATGCGGCCGCCATTGATGCGTGGAGGGAGTATACAGAAGGTTCAAGTTGTGGTGGAGATGATGAAGGCGCGCCGCTTAATATGGGACCGCGCAATGAGGGGGGTGCTCCACACAACCACCACGCGACCCCCTACGACTTATTTGGGTTGTGTTTCGTTCTGGGGGTGGTTGTGACTACTGTGATAATGAAGTATATGTAACTCCCTAATGTTATATGTCGTCCTCTAAAAATTATGAGCAGGAGTTGTATGGTGAACATATAATATATCTTCTATCCCATTAAACTATTGAATGGTCCTACCGCAGTTGTTATTTGGCAAAATGGAAAACAAGTAGGCACTCAGATTAGGTTTGGCTCTACTAAATATGTGACCAACTTAGTTTACAGATTGCTTAAAACCAAATACTGTGCGAGATATGGTCACCTCAGATGTATTGCACCCGTTGGTGAAGGTGAAACACTATCCGATGTGATCAACTACTCAAGAAGCATTTGTTCTACATAAAGCCAACGACGAACTAATGGAAAAAGGGGCCATGGGTCAATTGAGCATTCCACATTTGCATCGTAAGGCCATCGCGGTAATTTCCCATTGCATTGACGGCAACTTGCGACGTGTCGAATTGGATATGCGTATTGGCATTTGCTTGACCGACATTTTCAACTGTTTGCTCGGAAGCAAACTCTTGGAAAATCTCATCCATACCATCAAAGTTCCTAATCCAGTTATTTAGGGCACAACAAGCAATCACAATTTTCGCTTGGCGCTTAGGAGGGTAGAAAGGCATGTCCTTCAATATCTTGAACCTTTTCTTAACGCACCCAAATAGCCTCTCGACCGTATTCCGAAGGGCCGAATGAGCGCGATTGAAAAGCTCTTCTGGTGTGCGCGGGGCTGCGTGTGTCCCAACCCAGTCCTGTAGATGGTAACGGGTGCTTTTGTGGGGAGTCAAGAAGCCCGTCGTATTTGTATACCCGGAATCCCCCAGATAAAACCAACCTGCGTAACCTTGAATTAAGAGCGGGCCACTATAGGATCTGAATTAAATGTTACATTATTCTTTAAATACATACCATCTAGAGGTAGTGGAAAACGATTACGGGAGCGTAGAGCTGCATCGGCCAAGACACGGGCGTCATGAGCGCTGCCCTCCATTCCAGAACTTACGAAAGTGAAGCGCATGTTAAAGTCGCAAACAACGAGAACATTTTGACATAGATTACCATGCCGACTCCGATAAGCATTATGCTCTTGTCTAGGGGCGGACACTGGTATAAGTGTTCCATCAATTGCACCGCAGCACTTCTAAAGCGATCCAAAACAAAGTGGTTGTTAGCACCTATTCATAAACTTCACAAACAATATGTGTAGTTGAAATGGAAAACGCAGGAATAATTGGAAATTAACAGACCATGAAGTAGGGATTAAATCGGCGATCATTGACAATTTTGTTGTGTGTTACCCCCACGTCTTGAGGACCAATAATTTCCGCTGCCAAATGTTGCAAGGCATCACATACTTTCGCGATATGATGTGAGATTGTTGCAATTGAATGTTGGAATCGTTCTGCAGCATTGCGGTGATTCGGATTAGAGCCCACAACTTTAAGAAAGATTGCTACGGACTCTTCGACTGAAATGTTTTGTTGGACATCAAAGTGATAATATCCACGATCTAGCAAATGTCGGCAAAGCGCTAGGAAACAAGGCTCACTCATGCGTAGTTGACTGAAAATCCGACCATGATGCCCATCCACTAATTCGCCAACCCACGCGTGACCTTGCAGAATGGATGTGTGTTGTGGTTCTTTATTGTAGTAACGTTGTATATGTTGCAGCATCACCGCATCTAACGTCTCATCCGCCTCATCATCCGAATCAGACTGAAGCAATGCAAGAGTCGCGCTTGCCTCTCTTGTGGGCCACCCGTCCATCAACTATGTAACACAATATACCACCTAGCAAAATCTGCATATGGAGATGACCGCAAGATTATATACCTCTACTAGAGTACCATAGTTTAGAACAACGCAAGCACCCAATGTGGTTTGATCATGCAAAAATGAATGCAAGTATGCAGCAGAAGTAGTTAATAGGAAGTAGGTAAAATTCAGTATATAAAGTGCATACGATATACTACGAAATAAGGTAACTGAAATTACGCACAAGTGATTCAAACTTGTGCGTAACTGTAAAATACAACAACAACCAAGATCCGGGTTGGGTGCACGTAATCGAACAAGGGAACGCACCTAACCGCAAAGGTGGGATTCCCTAGTGGTTCAACAAACAAACCATGAGAAGGAACAAATAGGAAGTCAGTTTTCATAACAAGAACAGGCAACGGGGACAACAAATCTCTGCCCTATACAACACTGCCCTTTATAAGCGGGCCGACAACCACTAACCGGGGGGGGTCTAACAATCAGCTTCCCCTTCAGTGGGAAGGTAAGGGTGGCGATAGTTGTCATGGGCCGAATGACTTTCATTTGAACGATTTTGGGACGGAGTTATAGGGGAAGTACGCGATGTCACAGGACGGCCCCAATGCTGATGGTTGTACACCCAATCGCGCCGTCTATCTTCATCGTGGATTGAGGCAAAACAACGTCGACAATTAACATCAGCGAAGCTATCACAGGCTCTTGCGAATGCGACTGGATCTATACCACTCAGCGACTGCAATATCTCCATACAACTTTCATGGTCGCTATTTGGGGGCGGTGGGGCATGACATTGCATACCGAGTCCCGAAGCTATTTGATTTCGTAGCAGGCGGCTGTCCCTCTTTGCAGCAGTGCTTTCCTCCCATGTTTTTACAGCACTAACAACTGTATTTGCAGAACTTGTACTCTTCCTCTTTGAAGGTGTTCGAGATGGCGGAATGCGTGCACGATGCCCAATTCTACTTTCAACATTCATCCTTGTCGGCTGCGTAGCAGGAGAAGCACCTGAATGGACACCTGTTTCTGGTGCATCATCGAACACTTCATCGTCTATCGGTACAGTCGATGACTGAGAGTACCTACCAGTTGCAACAGATCCGCAGTAGATTCGATGCAGCACATCAAAATTGGGTAATGTGTGGTACCTACCAGTGTAAGCCAGCAGAGGAAAGTGGTTCAGTTTAGTAAATAAGTAAAACTAAAAACAGGTATACAACAAATGTCCATATATGTAGATAGAAACAGGGAACAACCATCTCCCTTCAACGTCAATCTTACAAAGGTGTAATGCTGCCAAGAGAGATGCACTTTGATATATTAAGAGAAGGGAGGTTATATACCTAAATTTGTCCTCCTTGGAGTTACCATTACCCTGGAGGAAGAAATAAGGTAACAATATTAGGGGGTAAATTAAATACGATATTCGAAACATACTGTAGTTGGTTGGTAAAGTAAGTGAACTAACCCTAAGATAACCATCCCACCATTCATCTGACATGACTGGGATATTCAGTTCATGGTTCCAGCCAATTCCAGTGCAACAGTTCTTCAACTTCATGAACGTGCTATAATCTCGCTTAATTCGAGCCCCCTTGTCAATGAGTTGCTTCAAATTAACAGTTGTATTAGGAAATTTAGCAACGAGTTTTTCATACACGCTTGGCCAACAACTAGGATGGAAAACTCCTCCATTTGGTCTGTTTGATTCAATCTCCTCCAACATCGATTGTATAATGAAATCTGTCATGTCCTTGGTAAATAATGAACCGTCATGGTCAGGGGTAGTGCGCCTTGGTCGACCTCTAGAGGCTGTGTTACCAGTTGTGTTAGAGATGGACTGATGAGTAGCTTGGCTATGCGTTGCCCCTTGTCTGCCACTCTGTTGGGTTGAAAATGGCAAAATCCTTTGGGATGGTTGTTGAGCATTACCAAAGTGATAGCTCTCATCCATTTCTGGCTGAGTGGACATGATTTTCTATGTAACATGTATACATATCGGGATGGATCAATATAGGAGGAGTAATGAAAGAGTAGATTCAGGTACTAAATGGCATTATTTCAGGCCAACATGCAGAAATATGGTCGACTGTACAACTGGTGCGCACAATAGGTGTCCAGTTGTTAAAATTAAGATCAGAACTCTGTGCAGACCGTTAAGTGCAAAAAATGTAAAGAAGCAACTCCAAACGATGCACTCGCATTTCGTATAAATCGAAAGTAGTCACAACTTAGGGCCACGCATGCCGGTAGCGTCTGAACATGTAATTATAAAAGTTCTCACTAGCGCGGCCCTATGTCGTTGCTTACACTTAATTAGCCGTGGATGACCCACAAATGGAAATAGAAATCTCAGTTTAGGAGAAATATGGGCGTACATAGCACTTACGTTCCAGCAATTACTAAAACAGAAATCGGGTTGCACGTACCTTTGGGAGACCTAGGTTGAGATGAAATCCGTTATCTCCGACCTCCTCGACAGAAGAGTCCTTCCAGTCCGAAACTCTTTTGCGCTTCGATTGAAGTTTCCTGGGGGTACGTCTGCTTGGGGGATAAGTTGAGATTGAGGAGGAGGACATGAGTGAATGAGATTGGGGAACTCTCCTGGCTTCTTTATACAGGGGTCGGCAAGGACAAGGGTTTTATGAGTCTTCAATGCTGCATAGTTACACCTCAGACGGGGGTGGTTGATGAAGTTTACTAAGGCCGGTGAGATGGGATGTGTGGACTGTCTGAGCGCCTGCTGTGATATTGCCGATCTAGGAGGCCTATTTTTCAAACCAGGTGCCAGAAGCTACAGGGAACAGTGTTATATACTTCGGGGAGTGCGCTTCGATGGCGACAGCTCGGTGATGTGAGGGCGGGAGGATAGATTAGGTTTTTTAAAAAAGTTGGAATGTGTAGGGGTAGTAGCTGGAAAGTAGAATTAAAAATAAGACGAAATTTTAGAAATAAATTAACTTCGTGATCAAATATGTGGAAACAACAAAGCAAAAAAACCAACAGAAACCAACTGGGTGATCGAAGCCCAAGTGAACTAATTAATCCGCAAATAATAAGTTTACATGTTAAAGATCAACAAAAAATATTAAGGCTAATTGGGTCACCAAGTAGTTATATTTTCGTTTTTAGTTTTTGATTTTTTATAGGTCCCACCATTATCTCTCTATCTCTCTCATACTTTTTCACTTTAATCATTACAAAAAACCAAATCAAACCATCAAAAATTGACTTCCTGACCCAAGCCTAAACTGTCTTTTGTTTATAGGAAAGGCTGCTCACATAGTCACATGCAATTAGTTATCCTTTATTTCTTCTAAACTGACGCCTAACATACACATGCTTAATAGCAGGTCTAATTACAGTATTAACCCTATGAATACTCCCCCCTAAGAGAGCTAACTTGTCCTCAAGTTGGAAAGAAGGAAAATTGTCTGGTATCTTGGCTGCAAGGTCCTAAATGTTGTCACAAGAAGGTAACTCATACCATTGAACCAACACTTCAATGTCTCCTTGTTGGCTTTCCCTCCATTGCAGAATATCTGTAGGTTGAACCTGTAACTCAAGTTCCTCATTTAACATTGGTGGCAATGGTTGGGGGGACTGATAAGGTTTCAATGCTTTTTTCAGCAACGAAACGTGAAAAACAGGATGTACCTTGGAATGATCTGGCAACTCCAACTTGTATGCTACCCGGCCCGCTTTGGACAATATCTGATAGGGACCATAAAATCTAGCTGAAAGCTACTGTTTGCCAAAGACTTAAGCTTATAGGGTTGAAGCTTTAAGTAGACCCAATCACCCATAGCATGCTCAATTGCTCTTCTATGCTTGTTAACCTGTGCCCGCATTTGATCTTGAGCCTTCAACAAATTTTGCTGCGATTCGCCCAATACCTAATCCCTATTCTGCAACAATTGATTAACCTCCTCTACCTTAGATGTGAAAGTGCAGCCTTTAATTAAGGAGGATCTCTGCCATAAAGGGCTTTGAAAGGAGTCATGCCAATAGATATGTGGTAGTTGGTATTGAACCAAAACTCAGCCCAAGATAGCCAATCTACCAACTGCTTTGGCTTAGGACCCACAAAGCACCGGTGATAAGTCTCCAAACATCTATCCACAACCTCTGTTTGGCCATCGGTTTGTGGATGATGTGAACTAATGAGCTTCAAATTTGTACCAGCCAAATGAAATAGCTCCTTCCAAAAATGGCTGAGAAAAATGTGAGCCCTGTCAGAGACAATGGAAGAGGGAAATTCATGTAATTTAACAACTTCTTTCAAAAAGAGTGCTGCTACTTCCTTTGCTGTGAAAGGGTGGCCGAGAGGAAAGAAATGTGAGTATTTGGTAAGACGGTCCACAACCACAACCACAACCACTGCGTCTTTACCCTTTGATCTAGGAAGACCCTCAACAAAATCCATTGAGATACCCATTCAAACTTGAGAGGGAATAGGAAGAGGTTGGAGCAGCCCACTAGGTGCAAGAGTAGAGTATTTATTACGTTGACAAACATCACATTCCTCCACATACCTCTTGCTATGTTACCTGGACTCGGCTGGGAGGATCCGACACGGGTGTGGATCCGAGTGTCGGATCCTCCAAATTTATAAAAAAATACATCAAATGTAGTGTAGAACAGCCACACCCACACCCATGTTCGCCAAAAGTGAAGGGTCCATGTATCATAGACCTCTTGATATCACTCTTCACTCCTTCCCAAAATTATCTGATGTAGCTGTGATTATGTATGAAAGAAATGCATTTGATAATTACTATCATTTCACCAGCTATTGACGACAGAGTCACGACGCTAACAAGAAGTTGGTTTCATGCTTCTGTTATGCAGTTACTATGACGCATTTGATATGTATTATCATTTCACCAGCTTTTGACGAACAGAGTCATGACACTAACAAGAAGTTGGTTTCATGCTTTCTTTTATGCCGTTACAATGGTGGTACTGTTAAATTTTATTCCAAAAGAGCAACTTTATGATACGTGCCTTCTTATTTTATTTTTTACTTGTTTCGTTAGTTTAGAATTTGGATGGAAGAGTTCTCAAGCCTTCATTCTCTGTTGTTAGCATTTCATTATTTGATTTAAACTTTATGCGTCAATTACATCATGAAAATTGTTTTATGCTAACATTCGTGGCCATCCTTAACCAGACAGAGAACAGAATCTCTGCTATGACTTCCAGCCGCTCTGATTGGTGTATATCACGGCAAAGGACATGGGGTGTTCCAATTCCCGTCTTCTATCATGTGGAAACGAAAGAGCCTCTAATGAATGAAGAGACCATTGATCATATCAAGTGTAATGACCATTTTTATTGCTGTCATTAAGGTTCAACATGCATTTAGGCAAACTCAATGTGCATTACTGCATTTAGATTAACTTGATGAACTTTTCAAAATTCAGTTAGAGATCGTATATTATGTTGTGCCATTTTTGAATTTTAACTATGTAATCATTTTTGCGCAATTGCCATAACTTGTTTTTTCCTACCAGTTTGTATCATCTTTTACTCAATGGAAAACTAAAGAAAAAGACTTTCTATTTTATGGATGCCATCCTTCTGCATCATTCTAGAATTTATTTAAAACATGAAATTTATATATCTACTATTTTTAATCTCCTAATTTGGTGAGTGATTGAATATGGCAGCAATTATTTCCCAAAAGGGCAGCGATGCATGGTGGTATATGAAGGTAGAGGAATTACTTCCTGCTAAGTATCAAGATAAAGCGTCAGACTATGAAAAGGGTACTGATACAATGGATGTATGGTTTGACTCAGGTAACATCATAAACATAGATTGAATTTTTCTGATTCACTTGATTTTCATTTTTGTGTTTACATTTGACCACTGACATCTTTAAAAAACTTATTCTACCTTGGATGGGTAGATGTTGGACGATGAAGACCGTCTTGATGTCCTTTGACAAGATATATAATGGATGTATTGCATATTTCCATAGTAGTTACTGTAGATTTGGCAAAAAACTCTAAATAGTGACCGTTTAGAGTTACTAGTATTTAGGCATATGTTCTCTTCCATCCTAAAATGAGTCACAATACGTGTAGTGTAAATTATGGTACTGTTCAATGATTAAAATGAATTCCATTCCCTTCAAGCGCTTTAGCATCTAGCAAATAGGTGAGATCACTTGAAACCGATGTTCTTATGAAAGGCACTCAAAACTATACCTTTTCTTAAGATATGAACCAGTTGTAATCATGCATGAAGAAAATTTATTGTTTTTGGTCATCAACACAATGCGAGAGAGAGAGAGAGAGAGAGAGAGAGAGAGAGAGAGAGAGAGAGAGAGAGAGAGAGAGAGAGAGAGAGAGAG
>JAOTQG010120337.1:0-10764 GCA_025631175.1 Iris virginica | reverse complement strand
GATTGCGGTCTAGTCTAGAGGTGCCTAAATTATTGTTTTTTATTTGAATTATAAGTTTGCTTTTGTATAATTTCATTGTTTTTTCTCTATTTTTCATTTTAATTATCGTAAAATAAAATAAAAAATTACTATAAATCGAACTTCTTATCCACTTCTAAAAATTCATATTTTCTTAATGCATTCCAAAATAATAATCACAGTTTTTTAACTTAACAATCAGTTTTTAAACTGACTGGGACTTGAAAGAAAATCGATTGAAAGTTGATAAAATGTGACATGGGGCTCAAGAACATGATGATTAATGAAAGATGGTAAATGGAAGAAAATGAAAGTTGATAAAATGTGACATGGGGCTCAAGAAAATGATTAAAAAACAAGCTTGCAAATGGACTTTTATGCCTTATTAGACTGGTTATAATCTGAATTTTTTTCTGTTTTCATGGTTAGATTAAGCTTGTCATATATAAATTAAATGAGATGAAATGAGTTGAGTAATGAATTATAATAAATAATAGATTGTAATGAGTTCAATTCAATTGTGTAATAATTGAATCAAGTTAAATTCGAATGAACATATTAAATATATTCATTCGCATAATATTTTTTTAATGTATTTTAATATATAAATTTATAATTAAATGAGTTATAATGAATTGACTTATTTAGAAGTTAAAGCGAATTAAAGTGGATTAATAAGTAATATTTTTACCAGCCCAGGTTAGATGTATTATTATGTAGTATTGCCAGATGAAACCTTTGATCAAATAAAATGGACACATAAGTGACAGCTGATTGTCATTTTGGCATTTTCTTTTCTGTTGTAATTAAACAAAATTAGTTCAAATAAAATTGAAGTTTGGAGTCCCCTCAGAGGAAATTATTTCGTCTCATCGAATCGAGAGACGATAGACTGGAAATCGCAAACTTACATCAAAATGTACGTTTTCAATCAGACTCATGAGTATCAGATTCTCTAAAATTATAAAACTTTGCATCAAAATGTAGTTTAAAATAACCAGACTCATATATAACCTTGCACCAATATCGTGTCGTATTTGACAAAAATAAAGGATCCAAGTCATATGTTGTACACAATTATGAACTGAAAATTGTCATAGGTTCAAACCCAAAAATGTACTACAATGTAACAATAACAATGTAAACAAGGTTGGGAGAAAAAATCATCCATCATATTATTAACGAAATATGGAAGATATAATTTACATATGTTCAACTCAATCCCCTATCAGATGGGGTGAAACGCTAGCGGCAATGGGCCGATCCGATTCAGACCACAGTTATTTGACTCATATTTGTCCGACTAACTCCCTAACTCTAATGTGATAAAAAAACAATGCGGGTATGGAAGGAAACCAGATCACTTATTGCATCTCTTTACAAAAACCCATACCCGAACCCATCTTAAATTCAACAGAAGCATGTTGTCTCTGACTCTCAAGAGTCAAAGCAGCATGCTAGCTAGCTGCCCCTGTCACCATTGATAGCCATAGCCATAGCCAAATTGCCCATCTTAAATCCAGCGTTCTTGGTACCAAAATCTTCTCTGCAATAAGTTCTTTCCAGTATGGGCACAAATCCAACTGATCTCTTCTTACTTGAATCGACAATTAAAATCGACTCTTTTTTAGCCGCCGGGACATCATTGATGGTTCGCTTGTAAGCCCCGAACCATTTAGCCTGCACGTAACCATGTCGCCTCCACGGTGGTGTCGGCATGCCGGAACTCGTCATGGATTTCTTGATAGCATTGCACATTAGTCTCACTACTTGTTTTAGCACTTCAACTTTTCCTACAAAGACAAGAGGGAGGCTCTCTAGGAGTGAAGTGTACTGGCTCGTCGGCCGAGCTATATCGAATTCTCCGGCCAGAGAAACCTCGATAACATAGCGAGTTCCGTCGACTATGACGTCAACGTACTCGTAATTCCCGGATGGAAGCCGGCCATTCTTCTCCCATTTTGATTTGCAGAGTCCTATCACGATCGAAACATGAGGTAATTAGTTTAAACAAAATAAAACAAAATTAAAAAACTATCAATTCCATGATCTGATTTGAGTCTTTAGTTAATTTTCAAATACATAAGTCGAATTTTTATTAATTTGAACAAAATCAAATCAAAGTACTTAGTAAATTAAAATTCTAAATAGTAGCATGAGAGAGCCATGAAAAACCAATCCTAGATTAATAAATATTATTTCAGTCAACAAAAAGGTTTGACTTTTTAAACATGAGCAATAATGCTTGTAAAATCACGCAAAAGTATGATCATGAGGTGATTAATTATGTGTGTGTAGCTCTAGTATGTGTGACTCACCGGCATCAAAGCCTCTTTCCCGCAACCAAGTCATCAACCGCCGTTTAAACTCCGGCGCCGAACAATCCTCTAAATCCCTCAACCCTTCTTCAACCTCTTCAGAAATCTCTCTCCTAACCTCATGATCATCATCATCATCTCCCAAGCCCAACAATTTATCAATCAAAACCTTCCCCTCAGACTCAAACTCTTGATCACCAAGATCATCAAAATCTCCCACCACCATCTCAACTTCATTTTCATTACCCCAACCCTTTCCACAATAACCCTTCTCAAGAAAAGAGTTAACCAAATCAGACAAGTCCCTCAAACTCTCCCCTGCCGCCGCCGGAGAATGCTCGCTGCCACTACTAACCCCGCCGCATCCCTTCACCTTCACCACCTCCTCGAACGCCTCCGCCACCCTCTTGAACCTCACCGGAACCGCCGCCACCATCGTACGTTGCAGCTCTTTTAAAAAGAGATTCTTGAATTTGGAAAAGTACCCAGAAAAATTGTGCGTTCGTATGGTGGAACTGATGACGACCCAATTAAGGATTGCGAGCCTTTATAGAGACGGGAAAGTTGAAGTTGGGAAATGTCGTGAAAATGGGGAAAGGATGTTCACATAAGAGAGAGAAAAGTGCGTTAATGAAGAATTGGAGATAGCTGCAGAGTTTTAAAATATGAAGACATAATGGTGAAGGCAGACGCTGTATTTATTCACGTACATTTGTGTATAAAGTACAGATGACGTGGATATACCGTATATACCACGTATTATTCGGGTTATAACTGTAAATCTTAGTTCAATGTTGTGCAAACATGTATTGGGAGGTATATATGTCTAGGTTCATTTTTGGTAGGGAGAGCTATTACGAGTTTAATCGATCATATTATTTGATTTTTTTTATCTTTTAAAATATATTAATTTTATGGTGTCAAATGAGTGTCAAAATTTATTCGAATGAGTATCATAATTTTTTCATTATTAAGAAAAAAATGGTAATAATTACTTTAGGACGGAGGAAATAACATTTCGAATTGTTCTTAGTCAAACGACAATCACAATTGAACTTTCTTATAGATCGTAGTTGAGTCAACATGTTAAATGAATTTACCTTTTAAATCGTCGAGTGCTATTTTATTAATCTTTTGTAGATTCGAGTGATACGATTCGATTAATTTTGAATTAATGGTAAACGGAAAAAAAAAAAAAGTGTAAATGTCGGATTTTATGGTTTACCCCTTATTAATTTTTCTATAGGATCAACCTCTTTGTTGACTTGACCCTAACCCGGATGCCCTATGTATATCTCGTCAGTGTAACTATGAGTAAGAAGATAATTAATCATATTGACATAAATAAAAGAAAACAAAATATAATACTACTGAAAATCAACTATTTATCGATTAATTTCTCCATTGAAAATGGTCATTTCATCAATAAAATTGCACATTCCCGACGGCCAAAGGCTCTTCGGCTTCCGTCGAACAATTATCGGCCATAATCTTCGGCAACGGCCTCCTTCTTAGGCAAATTTTGGGATTTATTGTCGGCGACTTGACGTTTGTGAAAAAATTATGAAGAACGTCAAAAGCAGGCAAACTTAACCAAATCGTAAAATTCACTTGAACATTTAATGAAATATATTACAAGAAAATTATTTAAAATATGGAATATTGATTAGCAATTAATTAAACTATCGAAATACCAACAATATATGATACAAGAAATACATAAAATGTACTCAAATGTTAGATTGATCGAGATCATATATAGTCATTCAATATTCCATGGAAATAATTGACATGGCTCGAAGGTGGGGTGGGGTGGAGGGTGGGGGGGGGGGGTTGGAATTGTTGATGATGTGGTGAAGTGGAGCGGAAGAGGTGATGTTGCTACAATAAAGGGGAGATGAAGAACTGGGGTGAAGGGGAGCGGAACTGCGTCCGAATCACGATACATATATATATATATTCTGGCGACATACTGTTATGTACAGTAGAACTTTGTTACATGAATGTGGAACCTAGGTTGGGTTTGGCAAACGAACTACTTCCTATGAGAATCCAATTGCGAGTAGACCTAAAGTGGTTAGACAAGAATAAAACTGTTGATTATACATGTTTCGTTACTTTGGTCTTCTAATATGATTTAGGTCATTTTCTTTCTTTGAAATATAGAAAAAAAATGATTTAGGTCATTTCCTGATAAACTTCCTACATATCTTGAATTAGTAGTTGATTTGGATTTTAGAATTTTGTATAACATGAGTTTAAGAAAGTGGTATCATAGTGCCCATGATTCGTGTCAAGAAAGGGAAAAAGAGAGTGGATTTATAGTGAGAAAATGTGTATATATTTAGTGCTATTTTTATGATTATTTTGACTAGTTTATGTTGGATTTTATGTTTAGTTTGTTTTGTATAAAACAAAGTTTTCAAGTCAAAGTATGAGATTAAGACCATTTTGGAGCACTTTGGGGCATAAAGGCAGAAATTGTGAAGAAACTGTCACAGTCCAGGGTTTAAGGACAAAAACAATGAAGATTAGAGAAAATCCAGCACAAGCTAGGTCACGACTGTGACCCATTCAGTAATGGTCGTGGCCCTGCCTCGGGATTCATGTCGCTAATGATGTTATTTTTAGGATTTCTGACTCCGTTTAGGGCTTCTATATATTTCTATATAAACACCCTCTATATTCGGTCTTTTGTACGATGAACACGACTCTAAGGAGGTACTATTATCAATACAATATATATGTCCATCAATCCATTGTTCATGAGGAACTAATTTCATCTTTTAGGAGTAGGAGGTAACTCTCTTCTATCATTTGTGCATATATGATAATACTTCCTACTTTGATTCATTTCTTGTTTTATTTGATTGGATGAACACTCTTATCCTCACATTGTAATGGCCAATGCAATCTCTTGAATTGATACTGAAAATATGTTATGCCCAGACCATAAGGTAAATCGAATAGATTAGGAGAAAATGATGCGTGATAGAGCGATAAAGGGAAACCTAGGTTCATATAATTCCGAGGATCTTTATTAATGGTTTTACGGTTGCCTGGAGGATGTGGTCATAAGTGCTTCGGTAATTGTGAGCACGGATAGTTGCAAATCGTGCCCGAACGTCCAAACTGTTGGTTAAGTAAATGAACTCTATAAACAAAAATCGATATTAATCCATAGATGTTTATGCATATTTAATAATTGATGACTATATCTTTTTTCCTAGATATTTATAATCATTGATGATCACCCTTAATTGTATTTGCATATTAGACGTGATCATATTCATAATCATACTCATACATCAATGTGTGACACCCGAGACAAAATTTTGGTACTACTCTAGTTGGTAGATTTGTTCTCAAGTCTTCGTGGTTTGACGACTGCTTGCCCTATCTACATTATGCAGAAGTAAGGAGTTTTACAAATATTCTTCTTTGGTACTGTTGCGACGAAGGCATCATGGGTGAAGGAGCACAATCTAATATTTCTCCGGCAGCGATTGGCAGGGGAATGGTTGTAGAGAGAGACGACGATAAAGAGCGAGAGAGGCAAACAAAAATTAAACTATGCCAATTGCCAAAAATCAAATATTTAAATGTACCGAGTGTGTGCGTATGTATACATGTGTGTGTATGTTTGCATGTTTGTGCTTCCGCTGTATATGAAGGGGAAAGAGGGAGGAGGGGATGTGGACCGAAATTAAAATTTCGAATTGCCAACAAACATTCGTCGGTCAATTTATCAACGGTCATTATGCGATGAAATAAAACAATCATGGCCATGCACTTTGTCGACGGTGTTCCATCGGGAAATGTCCCGATAACAGAATAACATTTTTACGAGAGCGCTTACCTTAATTTCCCATCAAGAATATACAACTATTTAATTCGATTTTCTTCGTGGCCCATCCACCAACTGTAAATTCTCCATGGGCAAATTCATAGAAGCAATTTCTAGTATTGTAAATCCTAGTGGTGGTTTCGATAGGGTAATCATACTAAAATTTCATTAGCATTACTAAGATATCGGTACACCAAAATTCATTATCATTACCCTACCAAATTTTTCGTATTATTGAAAATTAACATACCAAAAGTTCGGTAGCTAGGGTACCGTAAAGTTATCGTAATTACCAATTTTCTGGACTAACTTATTAAAAAAAATAGTTGAGACTGAAACTGATAAAAAAAATTGGTATAACTTTGACGCAAAAGGAAAAATGATAAAAGACTGTTAAGACTGAAACTGTTGTTGGAACTCAACAAGTGACAACAATATTGGCTCGTCAACTGATATGAAGTCTTGAAGGCCTATTGCCAGCAGCGTCGTAAGAAGTAATAGACACATCTAACTCTCTGAGGATTATGGTTCCGAAGGATTTGGATTAATAGTAATTTTAGTTTTCCAAATTCTAAGGTTTTAAACTTGAAAACCTACTAGAAGAAAAACAATAGTAGTGTTGTCTATTATCAGGTATTGTAGGGGACAATACTTTCGTAGAAATCTCAAGCATCAGATCGATTCCCTTCTATTCCACCACGCGTATAGATATTATTGCAAGTTATTAAGTGCTTGATATATATACAAATAGCGTGAATTGGAGAGCTAGCACCTTAGGATTAAATTTCAACACAGGACAAAGAGCTGACCGGATGAGTATGTGGGATGCTATGACTCCTTCGATCGATTGAAATTTTTGTCCAATGTATTTTATTCCTTTGGACAATTTGGAAGGAGAGAAATGAAGGTGTGTTTCATTGGATAAGTTTTCAGCAGAAAAAACTCTTCCAAGTGCACAAGCTTGAATCTCCACAAGTTCTAAAGCAACATCATCATGAGCAAATTTTGGCCAACAACACTACAAGCGTAGAGGACATTCGAATCGACACTACAAGTGCAAAGAACATTCAAATCATCACTAATCCTCGAATATTAGTTTTACTAATAAGAATATTAGTCGAGTTGAGAAGGGGGGAGAGAGAGAGATTGAGAGAAAGAGATAAAAAGGGAACATGGCTTCAGCCAAAAATAGAGGAAGAAGAGGGATAGCGAGCATCGACAGTCTTCCAGTAGCGCCGCCGACTGTGAACAACGGAGATTGAAGACGAGATGAGAAGGGAGAGATAGAGAGAGAGAGAGAGAGAGAGAGAGAGAGAGAGAGAGAAAGATAACATAAAAGAAAGAGCAAGGAGGAAAGATGAAAGAGGAGAGCTCATACCTGCTAGTGCTATCGACAATGGAGGAGGATGGCGCGAGGAACTGGAAGAACGAATTAGGAGTGCATGCCTATGATTTATTTGGTATTTGGGAAATTTTCAAATTGAAGACGAGAATGGCTTTGCGTATGTAATGTATGTATAATGTATTTATGTAATGTACAAAAATTACTAAAATGACCTTCAATCGGTACGATAATCACATTCAGTATCATTATCCTATTAAGTAAACTTGGTATGGTATGGTATGGTATGATAGGATAATTTTTTGATAGAGATTTTTTTTTGGCAATATTCAGTAAGGCACGATAGTCTAGTCGGTGGTAGGACAATTGACAAAAAAAATCCACCCCTTGTAAATTCAACAGATAATTACATTAGTTACATCTATTGCTATTGGAAGAATTTGCGAAAATAGTTCACATTTTGTGGTGTAAGATTTACTAAGCCAAGTTTAATGAGTCAGTAATTGTACACTCTTTTGTTAATTACCATGATTTTTTGGAAGGGGATGGGGAACAAAAGTATACGGGGGTTAGGGACAACATCACTATATATATATATATATATATTTGGGTTGGACAATTAGATGGAAGGGTCGAATCCACAAAAGTTAAAAATAAATGGCAAATATCATAATAATTTATACACAAAAACTATCCTACGGATTCAAGCATCGCGGGAAGAACCACAAAGAAAATTCGCGAAGGAGTAAGTATACTCTATTTAAAAATATTACAACACTTACTAATTAATTTATAATTTAAATAGCACTATATCAATTTTTAGGACATAAAAAACTATTACAAATTAAAGACAAAACTTAGAAAACACTAACAAAATAGTCACAATTACCAAATTTATCAAAATATCTTCACAAAATCAAATAAGGGTTTCTTACCCTAAAATTTATCCCCAAAATTCAAATAATGCTAAGAGAGAAAGAGTACCTGATTCGACGGTCGGAGAAGAAATGAGGGCCGGTCGGAATCGAAATCGTGCGTGTTCTTAGTTCTGTTTGCTCACAATTCCCGTTTTCTTCCTAGTTCTTTCTGTTCTTCAATGTCTGATACTCAGAAGATCGTTCTCTGAACCGAGCGTGTTTCCTTCCTTCTTCCAATTTGTGTTTTTTTTTTGGATAATTTATTTCCTAGTTCATTGGTAAAAATGACGCCGTTTCGATTAAGAATATTTTCAAAAAAAAAAATTGCACTGCTTCGATGCACATCAAAACTCTATGTGTCGAAAAGAATTAAGGTGGGTTTGGGGGGGGGGGGAGGGGAGGAAATGCCGGAAATCATACCTTCTTTAAGGAAGAATTTTTACCGTGGGGTCCCTCCATCCTCTTTTATTATGTACTACTTTATTCCCGTGTCTTAAGACGCAACGCATGATGAAATAAATTATATTAAATGTTATTTTTTTAATATCAATTGAAGATGTGAAATAATTTTTCTGGCATATCTTTTAATGGCAATTTGTTTAATTTTTCTATTCTATACTTTATCTGAAAATATATTCTTCAAAACTCAAGTCTTTAATTTTTCTTATGTTGAAAATTGCTTTTTTTTCAGATGTATAGAACGAATTTGGAAAATAGAGTTTAATTTTTTTAATGATTGATGCAAGGAGATGGCCCCACATATTTATCATTTCTTTTGATATTAAAGGTAAAAAATAAAAAGAAAATAGAGGGACATGGACCTAGTGTTCGCGTAGAAGGGGGGTAGAGGCAAGACTTTTTGAGAGTTATAAATTTTTACTGTTGTGGATGTCTCATCGATGAATAGGAAAAATTAATCACTCTTATAATATTACTAGTGAATGTCCGTGCCCGAGATACGGCACAGAAATTATATATAAAAAAATTGAGTTAACAAAATCAAAGTTTTAATTTAACCACAAAAAAAAATCACAATCCAGTTCAATTTTAGTTTTCAAAACTCAACCCAATTAAATTTAATAAACAATCAAATTCATTTTATTTTTCACAATTCAATACAACTCACTTTCAATAACCGAATCACACCAGTCGAATTCTCCTAACAATGTGATGGGCTTGGAATCATGAGGGGTAGTATTGTCATTCCAGTAGTAGCTGAGCCCCAAGTGTACTTTCTCTTCCTCTCTTAAAAGAACCCCCTGATTTCAATTCACTCTCTTTATCTCCATCTCGGAAAAAAAAAATACCAGTCCCTCTAAAGTGCTACCATCGCCACCGCCATCGGCACCGCCACTACCGACTGCCCCGAAAATACAAACCTCTCTCTCTCTCTCTCTCTCTCTCTCTCTCTCTCTCCATGTTTAAACAACCACCACTACCACCACCATTTAAACCCAACAACAACAACCTCCCATACACCATTTCCCCTTAACCCGAAAACACCACCCTCCTTCCCACTAAAATCTAAAATTGACCAATTACCCCATACCGAAACTAAACCCAAAATCGACTTTCCTCCTCCCCTTCCTCTTTAAACCAACCCATTTTTCAAACCCAAAACTTTCAAAATCAAAACCCAAAAGCAATCGTCGAGGAATTTTTTTTTTTGGCTCTATTTTTTTTTTGTGTTTATTTTTTCTAAAAACACTTGTCCCATTTTTGTTTTTGTTTTTTTTCTTAGATTTATTTTTTCTTTCTAATGTTTTAGATCTGTTTTCTACCGTTCTATTTTTTAAAAAGTAATTTTATCTAAATCCAACTTTTCCTTTTCTTTTTTCTTTTTTACGTTGCCTAAAGTTATTTTGCTCTAAATTTTAACGATTTTTTGAATATGCAGAAATTTAGGTATTCAGTTTTATTCCATTATAAAATGGCGTTTTTGATATTTATGTAATGCAGTTTTCATAAGATTTTTTTTCATTGTGGAAGGTATAGTTTTTTCCTACGTCACATCCCATATCACCTTGCTCGTCTTTTGCTGTTCCTTGTCGAGATTGGTGCTTTTTAAAATTTATATTTTTAACTGTTTTGATTGTCATTTTTAATTAACTGTAAAATGCTCTATCATGTATTATAGATAAGACTAGTAAATACCCGTGCCCGAGGGCACGGCGTATCAAAATATTTAATCGCAACACGATAATATTTAAAAGTGATAAAAAATATGTATATAATTTTACATATTTTTTTTAATTAATTAAATCAAATAAATATAATTACACATAAAATATAATTTTTTTAATATCTCTCTTTCCAACACAC
>JAOTQG010120326.1:0-10766 GCA_025631175.1 Iris virginica | reverse complement strand
TTGTCTTGTCAAGGGTATTTTTGTCTTTTTGTTAATATCATATATCTTCTTATATCACAATTTCAAATATCATCTACGGTAAAAAAATATCAGATATCGCTATAAATCGCATATCTGACCTAGCCGTAATTAAAGATGGCAAGAAAAAACAAAATAAGTTTGCATTTACCCCCTACACTATTAAGGAGCACTTTTGTTTGATTGACTCGTAATATCTGACCTTTAGGTTCGATGATATTTACTTCCCTGAGATCTCATCTTCCTTTCGCCTGCTCTCTACTGCCGTCCGGATTTATCAGGTGTGCCCCCCTTCTTTGTGACTCAGTACCCATTTATCATGTCTAATATAGATTCTCTATTAATTTATTTATTTATGCGGGTTTTGCTTTATTTTGGGTTGGGGATACTTTTGGATTGAGTTTCAAGGCGTGTTCTTGTTTGATCATAAGGATAATTGATTGTTTTTTTCTTCAACTGGGTTTGATCATTTATTAGAAAAAGGACAAGGTTTGAAAATGGGTTTGCCTTTTTTTTTTTTTTGGCCCTTGATGTGCAAATTAATGTTCAGAAAATGGCTACATTATTATTATTAAGCTAATGATTTGACTGTAAATGTTAGTGATTCTTGATTTGGGTTGGTGAGAAGTGTGTGGTTGAGTTTCAACTTTATAGGATTGTTACCCTTTGATCAATGGAATTATTTAAATGTTTTGAAATGGTTTGGTTTAATTACTAAACAAAGGTTTTGAGTTATTTATTTTAAGACTATTCAGTGTGTTCCTAATTCCTAACTTTAATTGATATCAACCCTAGTATGAAGTACCAGCATTTTGCTATTTGTCTAATGCTTTGGCTGATAACATTGATATATTTCATTTTATTTTTGCCAAGTTCTCTTCTTTGGTGTGGGTGAAGTTCAAAACTACTAAGGCTTGTTCCTGCGTGCTTATTGAAATAATTGAATGTATTACAACTGAGCTTGTTCAAGGATTTTTCTTTTTAAGCCTACTCTATTTCTACCGTAGTTAGGGTGAGTTTGGCGAAGCGTTTAGAGGCCCTAGAATCACTTTTGAAATTTAAAATCACTTTTGACGGTGTTTGGCAGACAAAAGTGATTTTGCTTTAAGTTGTCAAAATGCAGAAACCTGCATTTTGGCATAATCAGTTATGAACCTGCTTTTTTCAAAATTATTCGACATATTCCTCTTATTACTTGTTTTACCGTGAATAACCCTCATTAGTTACGTATATTTATTATGTTTGTATAGGTAAAAGAAAGGTATAACTAATATTTGCTTTCCATACTTTATTTTAAACATGTAGCATTCATACATATCTAAATATGCTAAATTGATTTTTAGGAAATCACTTTCTCTAAAATCAATTATCGAAAATAACTTTTGAAGAATCGTTTTTCCAAAACGTTTGCCCAAACTAGCCCTTAAGCTTGTTTCTCTTGCACATTATAAGTAAAAACAATGACTTTTATTTCTGGGGAACCTGCTAGGGTACATTTTGTCCATAGGCTAATGCTTTCACTCTTACAATTGGATGGTTATTGATCTTAGTTTTCTGTATTCTGAGTAGACACTTGTTTAGGAGACAATGACATTATTTTGGATCGCTTATTAGTCAAGATGGAGAGGTGGGAGATGATGTCATTCAGCTAGTCGTAGAATAAAACTAGGTTATTGATCATAGTTTCAATCAGCATTTGTTTAAGGATTCCCGTATTTAGGATCAATTATTCATCAAATGGTGAGGTGGAAGATAATGTTAGTAATATAATGAATTTAGGTCGGGTGAAGTAGATAAGTGCCTCTGGAGTGCAGTGTGAATATAACCATCAAGTAAATAACGCTTTATAGACAACTCTAGACCTGCATTACTATATGGAACATAATGTTTGTTGGGTAACTAAGAAAATGTTAACAGATTGAGTGTATCTGAAATGGATGATGTTAAGATTGATATATGGTAAGACGAGGAAATATGGAATTTGTAAGATGGTAAAACTCAACCCCATTGCAGATAAAATGTGGGAATTTCTTACGAAGGTGTGAACACATAAAAGTAGACTGTTTAGTGCACCTCTTAAGAAGTGTGATAGTAATAGTATCAACATCAATAACCAGACTAGAAGTAAAGGAAGACAACCTTTCATTGGACTTAAACTCAGTGGTGGAATTTTTATTTTATTTTATTTTGTTGTAAAGTATTTTATTTGATAAGTGTGGCGGCGGAAAGGAGTCATGTAGATGACCTGGAGAAATTGGTATAAATGACCGAGTTGAGTTCATTTGAGTTGTACTCTGACTCTGAGTAGACACTTGTTTGATCATTTATAGAATTGACCTTTCTGAACTGGGTTTGTTCAGTGATTAACCGAAAGTACAAGCGTTGATATGGAGTTTTTGTTTTGAGGCTACTTTACCTTGTACTTAACTGCATTTTGTTAAGATGCCAATGCTTTGACTGTCTCTGTTTCTTATTGATCTTAGTTTTTTTTTTCCTTAGTTGACAAGTTTGCGATTGTTTTCCTATTTGATCTAATGATAGAGCTGTTTTGTTGAACTGATTTTGTTCAATTATCATAGGAAGGACAAGGGTTAATTTGAGATTTTGTTCTAAGGCTACTCTACTTTGTATAACTTGAAATTTCTCTATAACATGAGACCCTTAGTTACATTGTTTCTTTAACTTTAGGAGAAGATAGAAAAAGAATGGGATCCTGAGGCTGCATGGTTCAATTGGTGTAATACCTTCAATTTTCTGATTGACGGTAACCACATCTGTATCTGGCTGTGAAGTGTGGTATTGAGTTCTAGGGATTGTTTGAGCAACTATAGATTTGCGGTGGAACTTTTAGTCAGTATGGAAAGTAATAAGGATGAAGCTTTAAGATGTGTTGGTATTGCCAAAGAGGCCATTGCATCCGGTAATAAGCAGCGTGCTCTGAAGTTCATCGGCATTGCACAACGGCTTAACCACAATATGTCTATTGATGATCTTTTGTCCGCATGTGAAAATATTGATTCCTCGGACCCTGGTCCATCAAATGGTGAGAATCAGGCTCGTACTGCTGAAACTAACAATGTAAAAGCTAAACTTCCAGATGCTATGAATGGGGAGCCAAACTATACAGAAGAACACGTCCAGTTGATCAGGAAAATTAGAAGACATAATGATTATTATGAGATACTTGGCGTGGAGAAAAGATGCTCCGTTGAGGAGGTTAGGAAGGCATATAGGAAATTGTCATTGAAAGTTCATCCAGACAAGAACAAAGCACCTGGTTCTGAGGAGGCATTCAAGAAAGTTTCTAAAGCGTTCAAGTGTTTGAGTGATGATGACTCGAGGAGACTGTATGATCAGACTGGTTTGGTGGAGCGAGATGACTATAACCAGCATTATAATGTTAGGCGAAGAAGGAGAGCAGGGCAGAGCATGTTTGAGGAGGATTTTGATCCTGATGAGATATTTAGGTCATTTTTTGGTCAGTCTGACATGTTTCGCACAGCCCATGTTTACAGGACTAGACGTGCTGGCAACCAACCGAGGGAGGATGTCGGTGGGACTGGGCCTAATCTGATGCTTCTTCTTCAGTTATTGCCTTTTTTGCTAATTATCTTGTTGGCTTATCTTCCCTTTTCGGAACCCGATTATTCTCTGCAGCGGAATTATACTTATCAGTTCCAGAAGATGACTCAGGAACATATGGTGGAGTTCTTTGTAAAATCAGCCGAGTTTGATGAAAATTTTCCTCCTGGTAGTCCTTCACGAGCTAATATTGAAAGCAATGTGATAAGGGATTATACAAATATGCTTGGGCGTTATTGTCACATAGAACTACAGAGGCGTTCGTGGAATAGAAACTTGCCAACTCCTCACTGTGACAAGCTACAAAGTTTTGGACTAACATGAAGGTTGGTTGCGTCTTCTCTATTAATTCTACATTCCTTATGTGCTATTAATTTGCTCATCTCATATTTTTTATACTAATCATTTCTAAATTAAAATTTATTTGTGAAAAAGATAAAACCTAAAGGATTATGCATCATACTCTGTGGACACTTGAAAATATGTCGTGGAAACCTCATTTTGTTGCAATACCATTTTTACCTTTTGTTGAGTCATAGATGAGGCCATGTTGCTTGAAGTTCTTTTTATATGCCATCTAGTTTCAGAAGCTTATTATGGTTCTTTTTAAAAATTATTCGTCACTAAATGTTGAATTTCTGATATAGAAAGTATCTTCTTCTCTTGTTACTGTTTGTATTTTTGCTGTCTAGTGATGATTGGTTTACATTGTTGTTTAATTTGATGGGTTATATAACCATTGTTCCCATGGTTTATTTGTTCAAAAACTTTAAAGAAATTTGTTACATTGGGAATGGCATTCATATACATTGGTGATTATTTCCAATGTCGAAGCATTTTCAATACGTATATTTTCTATAAATAGGCTCTTAACAATTGCTATTGGGTTCGCAAATCCCTATTTTGAATAGGTATGTCTACCGTTTGCTAACCCTTAGATTTTTCTGGTCTGCTATCACTTTTGTAGCCAATTTAGGAGGTAATAATCAGTTTATGCTGAATTATACTTGTAAAATGCTAAAATCTAAAAAAGTGACAGTTCGTTGACTACCTTTTATCGAGGCATAGTGTGAAGATCCAGCTGGAATACACAGAGCCCAGGCATTCTCAAACGTTGGAGCAAAAGCTGATGGATTAACCTACTCTAACTGCTGGTTAGGTGTCGCACTCTGCCTTGGCCATACAATAGCGTTGCCACTGAAAATGAGAATCTAGAGTTGGGTTTCAACTTGTTGCCAGACCTGCAGACCATGTAATGCAGCTGTCATATACCGTCTTGACCAATGACCCTTATTTGTAGTACTGACTTCTGTCATTTTCTTATTGAAGAAACTATGGAGTACACTGGGCAGTCATATCCATAGTTATTAAAGGGGCGCCTAGGCGCAAGCTTGGGGCCTCAGATTGCCTAGGTGACACGCTGTTCATCAGGCGTGCCTAGGACTTAGGCGCAAGCCTGGACAGGTGTGCCTAGGCACAAGGCTTCATGTTGACCAGTCTTGACCCTTTTTTAGACCTAAACAACGCAAGACTCCCTCTTTACAATTTCTCTCCGACACGCCCGTGAGCCTCCCAATCCCTCTCTACCCAGTTCAGACGACTGCCAAGGAGGCCGGCCACTACCATCAAGCACCGGCCATCTCCGGCGCAGGTTGGTCGACTTAGTATTTCTTTTAGCATTTTTGTGGATTTCGTCACTTGCGCGCGCGCCCGCCTAGCACCTAGGCCCCGAGCAGGCTGGCACACCTTCAGCTCCTTGGGCCTTTAATAACATGTTCATATCCAACTAAACTGCTCAATTGATACCTGTAATTTCCATGTAAGGTTATTCCCGAAGGAAATCACAGTATTGCAGTTCACATTATAAATATGGTATATTTAGTGAAGTATTTGGGTTTTAGCATCCACACCAAGCGGCTAGTTGTCGCCGAACCCTGCTTATGTTGATTTAAAACATTGCTTGTTTTTTACAGTAGCACTTGTGGTTTCCATATTTATAAGTGCGCTTTTGATACCAGGACACCTGCTAGTAATCTTACATATTACGGAGGAGTGTTTTCAATGCATTGGTGATTATTTTAATGCAGAATTTATCCAGTATGAAATCGTACAGGGCACTAGTGGTGCTTATTAGCATTTCTCTTTGTAGAATGTCAACAAACCAAAGAATGAAATACCTGCCCTTCATTTGAAGATTGGCAAGAAAATAAATGCTCATAGCATTGATAGATTGGCATTAGGGCTAGGAGTAGGGTTTTTAACTTTTAAATTTCAATATAGTTGTACTTCCTCTGTCCCAAAATGAATCGGTTTTTGAGTAAATCTTGTGCCAAAATGGCTGTCAATTTTCTAATGAAGTTATTAAATTCACCTTTGCCACTCATTTTGTTTCATTGCCCTCTTGCTATGATGGTACCAGTAAGGGTGACATTAAAATTGCTTATGTATGCACTTTCTTAATTTCTACAAGCAATTAAATTGACACTCATTTTGGGACGGAGAGTGCTTCATAGGTGTAAACTTAAGTGCAGTTATGCAATTTGGATATATCAGCCCTTATATCAAAAGATGGCAATTTGTGCATTCTGTGATACCCGCACGTCTTAAGTTTCATGGTACAGTGTTGAAGTTAATGCGCTGATATATTCGGAATGGGAAAATTGAGCTGATTCTGCTGTGCTCTCACTGCCAATATCATATTAGAATGCGCCCTGTAGCATGTTGAGGGAGTCGTCAATAGTTGGCTTTTCTCATATTAGGCTTGAGCTAATTCATGAATTTAAATAAATCGTAAATTACGATATTTGATACTCTCTTCGTCGCTAACAAATCTTTCATTTTCAATTTTTTCGGTCAATTTGATTCAACTTTGACCTAACATTTACATAATTTTTTTTAGTATTACCGAGTTTTTAAAATAGTCACTAATTATTTTACTTAAATGTGATTGAATTTTAGATTATAAAACATAATTAATGTATATGAAATAGTAATTTGAGATTGTCTTGGGTTGACTTCTAGAAAATTAAAAAAATGAATAGGAATATTATTTTTGGGATTGAGGGAATACATAAATTATTAAATACACCAATTTTAAATGCAAACATCCTAGAAAATTATTCAAGACGTGAAATTAGTACATGTGTAAGTGTAAATACACAATCATTTCAGAACACGATATTAATTTTTGAAAAGAAGAGATCAAAATTATTCACGACCATTTGAACACCATGTTAATTTTTTAAACAATACTTGAAAAAGGCAAGGAAATCAAAAAGTAAAATATTTTTAGAGGGTACCTATTTGAGAAGACATTTAAGATAAAATTAGCAAATAGAATAGCACTACAATGAACAAGGAAAGAGCACATGGTACGACCTGAAAAAGGTAAAAACTCACGGAGTACTTTCTAACCACCAAAAAGGGGTTGGCAACTAGGCATTGTATGTGAAAAGGTCTAAACTAGCTTTCATGCCAGAATTCCCACACCCTTCTATTTCCTATTCTCAGACCCACACATTTATCTATATTTTTCAACAATATTTATTGATTTATTTTCATATTTCAGGCTCAGCATTGGCGGGCTTATGGTTCCGCCCCTGGAGCTGTTATGCCACCTCAGTTCCCTAGAAACTTACATCTATATATTTATGTGATAATGAATCAATGGCAGAATACACTCATTCACATTTTTTCGACTCATTCATACATTATTAGTGTGATAATGAATCATGGATTAGTCATGTTGGGATTTTAAGGCATTAACTGAATATCTAGAGATCTGGGTATGATATTGTAAAATATATGGATGAGGACTAATTCTTTAAATGTCGAAGAAAAAGTTTTGATAAATATATTTGTCTAACATAGTAATTAAATGTCAATGGTGCATCTTTAACTAATTCCATGCTGTATTTCATTTGGGGGGGGGGGGGTGGAATGTGGGAATTTCAGTTATGGAGGAGTATCTGTATCGTCATGCTTCTCTACCCTGATAAAAGCAAATTTGAATGAAGAGCAAGACGTGGGTGCTGTTCACTGCTCTTGCTTGGAGCATAGCTCAATCGGTCATATGAATCATATCACTATCATCCCACGTCCAAGGAAAACGGATTCAGATCTCTGGGTAGTGATGGAGCATCTGCAGGTGAATCCAAAACTCCGTATTTGATGATTGATGATGGAACTTTCCATGTATACACATTAGTCTAGATTGCGTTTAGAGTTGGAAGACCCTTGCTCATCTTTGTTTCAGCTTGCTGCGCTCTAAAACTCATCATTTTTTCGTTGTACCTCAATGGAGGTTATCTGTATTCGAGATGTTAAAACAAAAGTCAGATAATCCCTTTTCTGTGGTACTGACTAGATCGTGATTTACAATGTTATGCATTTTTAAGTACTTTGCATCAACATACCATCTATTTCACCTCTTTTGTAGTTGCAATTAATAGAATGGTTTGTCTTTTTAAGTCCTGGTTATTTTCTGCACATGGAAACCCTAGCTGTATATTTGATCACCAACTGTGTGCCTCCAAAGGCATCTCCGAGCTGTTTGAAACTAAGTGGAACTTCTATTTGCAGGTTTTTTTATTACTCCTTTGGCGGCAATCACATTACATAGACTTTTTTCAAGCCTGGGTGGATGAATCATCTGGACTCATGTTTGTAGTTGATGGAGAAGACGCGACTGCCTTTCGGGTCCAACCATGTTTCCCCATATGTCTCTTGGATTAGGTCCCCGACAATTTGGTTGACCAAGTGTTGATCTGCTGTGGTGGTCCAGATCTGTCAACATCTCTTATGCGACGTCATTAGTTGCTATATTACAATCATAGTGTATATTTGTGTTTATGCAGCTCATACATTGATAGCTTAGCAACATGCGAAGTTAGATTGATACTACAGCCTATACAAATGTTGTTTTGTAATAAACGGATCTTAGATTTTCTTGAGCTTGCTGTTTATCATAATTCATATATGCTCAAGTGTGTTTTCCCCGTGATCTGGTAAATTGGGTTTGTGACAACATGAAAGGAGTCCTTTTCCCATCTCTCGCTTTGGTAATTTTATTTTTTTTTTCCCGCTTCCACAGAGAAATGCTTATTTTTCTGACTCGGGTTTAACGGTACTCAGCCTCTCCCCTGGCAGTAGTTTTAGATCAGCTAGCTATCAGAGTATCATTGTTGCATCATCCTGTACGTTTTAAGCAAAGATCTAAAACAAGGCCATGGGTCAGCATTGTGTTTGTTGACTTTTCACTTAAAATATTGTATGCTATGCTGGTGAATGGGAAAGTTTTTCCATGTTTGGTGTACTTAGACCATCTCTTCTCTTTTAATTTCCTGGTCTCTACTCCCACTTCCGGCCAAATATAAGTGTTAATAGTTTGTCTACCGATAAGGGGCGCGGTCTAGTGATACAACGTTTCCATTATTCCAATAGAAAACAGGCCGTTAGACTGGGAAAAAAAAAATTAACCCCTTCTGTTTTAATTTTTTTTGGTTCAACTTTTTAAAATTTTGGCCAACTTTTTAGTATTTACTTATGAGAGCGGTTATTTATAAAACACTTAAGTGCTAAGTTTAATACATAAAATTTTGTGACAAAAATAACCTTGATTAAAAAGTCTTTTATACTCTTTTAAATAAAAAATAATAAAATTATTATTAAAAAAAAGTTAATACCAACCGCATAAAAATTTCTGTATCCGATTTTCCCTTTCTGTTTCTTCATATATATGAGAGTGCTGTTAAAATTCACAAATTGATGTCAAGAAGGTACCATCCGATTTTCAACACTCTCTCTCTCTCTCCAAATTACCCTCTCCCTAGTAACCTCCATCTATCCTTTTCCCCCTGGGGGTGTCGGCGTTAGGATTAGGGGTTATTTAGGCGCGTCCTCCTCCTCCAAAATTCAATTTCAATCTTTTGAAATTTTCAGTTCAAAAATTTATGTTAGTTTCCCCCAATTCCATCTCTAATTTCTTATTAATGTTAAGTTTTTAAAAAATATTATTAGTAGTTTATTTAATAATTTAATAAAGATTTAAATTTTGTATATTACATTATTAATATTAACATTTAACATGTTTTATTGTTGAAAAGTTAATTTCATGTAGAAATTTGTGTGTGCCGGATCATACAGTCCATCCTCGTGGTTTGATTGAATTTCATTGTCCCCCTGAAGTTTGATCATTATACAGAGTCTACCATTTTATTCATTTTATTGATTAATTCAATTAATTTATAATCTTAATATAAATACAATATAAATAAAAAATATTTTAAGAATATTGATTTAATAAAAAAAATCAAACTTTAATATCATTGATCACAATTATTTTAAAACTAGGTGTATTTAAATTAAACTTAATATATATTCAAGCTAAAAATAAAAGAAGAATGAAAAAAAAAAATCTAATATTTAAAGTTGAACACACACACAAACACACATACATAATTAAATATATATCATAGATAACATATATATTAAGTCAATTCCTCTTATGAAAATAATTAATTTATAATTTAAAAATATTATTTTATTTCATATTTATTACTTTTTAACTATAAGTATATTTGTATGTGCATGTGCATGTATATGTGTAAATTAATATTTATTATATATATATTTTTTAATTTTAATCATAAAATAATATTAATACATAGAAACTTGATTATACGAATTATTTTTGGAAGAAGAATTGACTTAATGTATAGAAAACTGATGCAGCATAATTATTTATGCATTATAGTATATATACATCAAGTCAATCATTCTTCCAAAACTAATTTGTAAATTTATATTATTTCATAATTTTTACTTTTAAGCTATGCTATTTTATATAAAATATATATATGTATATATTTATATATATTCAATATTAACTATAAATGAACAGATTTAGCTCGAATGAATTTGTTGATTTTGAAATACGAACATTGTGAAATCGAAAGAAATGAAAAAAATATTCTCTTATGATTAAAATTGAAAATATATATATATATGTATATATATATTAATAGATAAAAATATACATGTATATAAAAATACACTTATATTTAAAAATAATAATTTTCAAAATAATATAATATTTTTAAATTATAAATTATTTTTATAAAAGGGATTGACTTAATATACATGATACATATTTAATTATATATGTG
>JAOTQG010120325.1:0-21275 GCA_025631175.1 Iris virginica | reverse complement strand
CTCTCTCTCTCTCTCTCTCTCTCTCTCTCTCTCTCTCTCTCTCTCTCTCTCTCTCTCTCTCTCTCTCTCTCACGCGCGCGTTGCTTTCTCTTTCTTACTAATCATCTCAGGACCAACCCCAGAACTCTCTACCACTGGTTTGAACACTCCCCGAAAATTCATGGGTTTTTCAGATTTGATTTCTGGACAAGTAACATTCTGGAATATTTTGCTTAAAAGTTGTGTTGTGCAGTATGAATCTGTTTTACCTTAATTAATTTTGGATACGAAGAAATTGGAGAAAGTGATGCCATCATTATTGGTTTTATATGTTCATACTAACGGAAAATAAGAGTATTAGATTGTAGGAAACTTAAATCAGATATTGTTGACCAGCTAACTACTCTAGGGAATTTGGGAGGTATTCCAATTGCTTATTTGAATTTGTGTCTTGGACATGACCAACATTGTAGAAACTGTTAAGAGAGTCAATCGTAGAGAATAGATGTTTCTAATGCCTACCTAAATAAGAGACTGTGCTCTCTCCATGGTATACTGTGCGGATCACTTGGTTTACTACATGTGGTGCTTTGTCGTAATCGTAACGCTTTCATATTTGCTCATCCAAATTGCAGGCCATGAATGTTCTTACTTCTGAGGAGACGTCATCTGACTGGCAGGAGTTTAGAGCCGAGGGTGAAAGAAGGTAATGTAATCATCTAAAGGATGTCCACTATACTTTCTAGTTTTTCTTGTCAACATGTTTATGTCCTTATTAGATAGGAATGCTAAGGACAACAAATCTTAGAGGCAGAAATCTCAAACTTAAAGAGTAAAAGAAGGGTCATTCAGCCCCCCACCACACACACACACACACACACACACCCCTTTTATGGCCAATGGAAAGAGGAAGTGGAGGTGGAGGAGTTTCATTAGTCGAATGTGAAGGGTTAATTTCTATGGAACTTCTTTGAAACCCCCTTTTCTAAGTGGTGAGAGAGTTTACTAGTTCCAGTAGGAACTTCGATGGTGAGACTGAGAGTTCCTGGCCCATGGGTGAGGGTCTCAAGTGGGTTCCCCGCAAGTTTTAGGTTGGTGCCAAGCTGGAAAGATCGTTTGCAAATGAGTGATTCTTTATGGCCTTAGCCCATCACACGTTGGATAATGTCAAATATGGCAATGTGGTTGTTCTCTGATTCCAGTTCCGACGGTGTTTAGAAGATGGTAAGAGAATTACTTTTACCTTCATTACTCTTGTGCCTGAAAGAACTTTATGCTAAATGACTTTGTCCGATTAGCTTATTGACTCGTGCTGCTAGGGAAAGGTTATGTCCTGTTCTTGGGGATTTCTCTGCCTCTTAAAGTGCATCCTCGCATTTTCTTTTTTGGAGGGGTTAGGTGATGCCAGATTATTGATGTTGCTTTTCTAGTTAATAGAACTTTGAGGATGGCCATAAGAGAGGTTGTAAGTTTTTGTGATTAATATGGATTCTAATAGCCTCCGACATACTTGTTTGGTTGTTACTAGATAAGTTTTTTGCAACGAGGTTCTGGTTTTAGGTTGAGGATCTGATATGGATTGTTCGAGGTTTTCCCAAAGCTTTGGTTTTCAGTTAAAAGGGCTTTAATAGATGGATATAAAAATGATGCTCTGTAGAGCTTTGGAGGTGGGCTTGTTGTAGGAGTGCTTTGTTGTTATATAGGCATAGGCTATCACACTTCAGCTAGCTGATGATATCATCCTCTTCCTAATTGCCGGCGCTAGTGATATTAGAACTATGTCATCCTCCAGATTACTTGCCCTAATGTTGATACGTACATGTCTAGAATTCCCATATTTTGGAGCATCTTTGTTAATTTTCTGTAAAGTCTACAACTCTCCTATTCCTTATCTTTGCATACCTTTAGTCCGGGGAGTGGATTTACTAGACATCTTGAAGGGTGAAAAGAGACTTCTGATGAGGCGGGAAGATAAGGATGATCCGCACAGTGTCTTTATAATATTCCTATGTAATTTCTCTCTGTTTAGGCAACCGTGATTAAAAGCGCCTACGTTGTCGCTAAGTGGTTGCAATGTTACCTTATTGGGAATGATACTCTTTAGCATTACATGATTTGTAGCAAGTTAGGATTCAACCTGATTCTGGAAACTGTGCCTTGCCATTCATGGTATTCCATGGAGATTTCTTTCCGAACTGTATTTTATACCCTCACCATTCTTATTCGGTGGGCCATTGCTCTTGGATTTGGTATTGGAGTGCTCGTGTGCTGGGCGTGAACACTTTTAGCTTGCTTTTCCGGTTATCCATGTAGCCTGTATAATCTATATCTGTTTTTATTCGTTTAGATCCTTGCCGTGGGGTTTCCACTTTTCTGGAATCCCAAAGATATGAGAATATTCCTTGATTCCTCTTTTGGGTTTTAGCTGTTAAGATGCTGTTTAACTAATTTTCCTGATCTTTGTCATGTGAAATTTAAAGACTACGGTGTTGTAGCTCTTGCAATGGTCGCTTGGCGACTCTCCTTATCCTTTCTCTTTTCCTCTCACCAAGTTACACAAAGGTCCCTTTTATGTATCTTATTCATGGTAAGCTCAATACTAATGAATTAGAACGCAGTGCTAGTACTTAAAGGTCCCTTTTTATGTACCTTATTCATGGTAAGCTCAATACTTGTGATTGCCGCCCTAAAAAACTTCAAGCTCAGATACATGCCTTTTTATGGATTCAGACTAGCGACTCAGCCCCATATTTTTCTCACTGTACTACTGGATGGTGCTTGTGTGGTTGTCTGTTTTCAATTTCTCACGACTTTTGAAGGTTTTCACATTCTAAAATGGCAGGGCTTAGATAACAGGAAAGAAGCTCAGTTTCTTGGGAAGTGTTGGGTGTTTGTAACCCTATCATCTGCATTAAAACGTAGTTCTAGCTGCTAAGTTGTTGTTGTTTTTTATTTTTATTTTTAAAGAAAACAGGTTATCTTCCATCTTTTTAATGTTTGCTTACGGAAGTGAGTCCTGCATAACTCTTGCAGACTTAATGTGTTCATGATTTTCTCCCACCTTTTTGTTTCTCATTTGCATGTGTTGCTGTATAGTTTCTGTACCCTACCCCATCTCTACAGGGTTCTTTATTATTTGAACCAGTTTCCCTTTTTGGCTTCATTATCTTCTCTCTCACTTAACTTGAACTTTCATCGGTTTTGTACTCAGATATTATTACAACAAGAGAACAAAGCAGTCTTGCTGGGAGAAGCCTTTGGAATTGATGTCTCCTTTGGAGGTGAGTGGTGCTGATGAGCTTTTTTTTTTTTCCTTTCAAGTGCAACATTCTTAAGTCTGCAAAGTATGCTTTTTGTTTACCCGTTGAATTAGCAGCAACGTTGTTCCATTTTATGGATGTTGACTAATGTAGCCATACTTGATTTATCTAAATTGTTTTATATGTATTTCCTTTTCTTTGCATGTTTCAATTGTTTGTAGATGTCATGGAAAGTCGAGGAAAAATAACGCCTGCTCTATATGCTCACTTTGAAGGCGGTTTCACTTTCTCAAGGCAGGCAACAATTTGCTATTTACATTTTAATTATTATGTAGGAACGATGTCTTGTCATGTGGGTGTTGGCTGCTGTTATTCTAGTGGTAACATAATACTACCTCCATCCTAGGAGTGTCTCTTTAGGCAACTTGCTGAAGTGACATCCATTGGGGAAGTGACTACTTTCTACAAATAAGTCAAGCTTTTGTGAATGAACTTGAACTAAAATGGTTTTTAACTTGGAATAAATATAAAACCAGTATGTGAATTTTGGGATGGAGGTAGTCATCGTTACTGAAAAACTCGTTAAGGAAATAGTTTTTGTGCTGCGACTATCACGGTCATTCTTATCTCAAAACGTTTTTGATTTTGTTCCTTAACTTCTGCGTATGTACACGGATATGCTCTTAAAGTGTTGTGTTCCAACTTTCTTAGCTGGTAGCTGTGAAGAACTATGTAGTTTATATAGTCGTATCGTCGCCTCACTTCATTCGTTTCTGCTATCGATGTAACTGTGCTTCAGTATATTATATATCCATTGTGTTTGGCACTTGTTGCTCATATACATTATTATTTATGAGTTTGCTTATTTATTCTGCTATCTGCATGCACATATGCTTGCAGCAAATATTTTAATTGGTGTGGGTTTTGTAAGGTGCTACAGGTACAAATTTGCTTTCATGCTCAGAGGTATGAGTTTGTTTTGGCAATTTTGCTTGCTCAACCTTAAGCACAATAATCTAGTAGCTTGCACAGCTTGCTTTTTTGAGCCTAGTTGGTTCATTGATTTTATGTAGGATTCTCTCTCTCTCTCTCTCTCTCTCTCTGGAAGATGATTTGTCTGCTTATATACTGTACCTTTTTTATTGTTTTAGTTTGACAAAGAAAATCCGAGCTGGCTTAAATTCAACTCTAGCAACGCTTATTAATCTGTTGAAATTCAACAGAAATTCAAGTTTCTACTTTCTATGCCGATAATTGAATCTTTGCTCTTTACCTTAGATATCTTGCATTAATACCTTAGTTTCTTTTTTTCCACAAACGCTATAGGCGTTAGCAGCAAACTGCACATTGTTGTACTGTAAAACACAAGGTATGATTGCATCAGAAGCTCCTTTCTTTTGCTTCTGTTTTTGCCTTGAAGTGGAAAGGCTCATTTTGCTGGAAGAGAGAAAGACCTCAATTAGTGGTACTCAGCAGAGAAAGACCTCAATTAGAGAACGCAAATATAGATATTTACCAGCCTGTTGTTGATTGTATTTTGAAGACTAGTTGTGATTGAGTTCCGAGCTGTGTGATATTTGATTGGAGGATCTAAACATGTTTATTATTTAAACAATGTTGCTCTCCAGTAGTTGGCAACCTCTGCTGTCACTGGATCTGTTAGCTTCACTTTTCTTTGTTAATTTATCTATTTCGTTGGTACGAAAATAGAATTAGAGGATGGTAGTGAAGAATTTAGATGGTATAGACTCATGGTGGATATTTAGCAACTGCAGATGCACCCCATGTGCAATATGTTATGAGACCATTGTTCATTTAGCCGTTTTGAAAATGACTGACCAGTTTTTACATAGTAGCTGATTAGCCAGGGCTAAGTCTGGTCTAATACAAATTTAGTAAGCTAGTTGGTCAATACTTTAAAGCTATAGCCACAAACTATAAAGAGTGGGAAGCTGCGTAAGTTTCACTTGTGCATATTTTATCAGCACTGCTCTCTGGAATTTGTTTGAATTTTAGACTTTGTGCCTTTTTGTGTGTGTGCGTTTTATTACATGTTCTCCTTAACCCACCTGGAGTAGATTTTAGTTTGTTAATCTTCTTTTCCATTCTTAGTTCTTGTTCGACAATGCTGTGATAAGTGGAGTAAGCTGTTACTTGGAACTTATATTATATTGATGAGTTGCATACAGGATTTGACAGCCATGCCCGGATGAGCCGTCTTGGTGCAGTCCGCTATTGGTGACCAGTATGATGTACTTGTTATTGTTAGGGATTTGCCATTTCTTTTACTTGCGCTCTTCCTTCTTTCCTTTTTGGGGACTCCATGCTAATGACATGGATATTTGGACACGGTCATTCATGGCTGAATCAATGTATAACAATTATGTTATTACTTTCATCGATACTTTTTAGCTGCAATACTTATCAGAGGTTAAACATGCATCCCACACCCGAAAGGTGCCCCACATAGGTCTTTGCTCAAGTGCTTTTGTTGAAACACTCATGTTTTACTCTGAGCATGTATTGAGTCAGATTCGTGCATCTCTTGTGATATTATAGCAATACATTGTTGTAGATCTTTTGATGAATGAAAGTTTAAGATGCTATAGTTTACAAATGTTTGTTGAGTAAATCGATAACTTGTTGAACGATAATCTGGATTTCACTGGTTTAGAAATAAAATTTTAATCGTTTTTAATATTTTGCAGAGGGCTGATGCGTCAACCGTTTGGAAAGAATTCACAACTCCAGAGGGTAAAAAGTGCGTCTAACTATCTTCATAGGAACTATCTTGTGCTTCTCATTTGTATTTTTCTTTGTTGAAAATAATCTTTTGGTCGACTTTTGCAGGTATTACTACAATAAAGATACAAAGGAATCTAAATGGTCAATACCCGAGGAGTTGAAGGTTTAACATCATGACTTATAACCTTGTTATATATGTTCTCCCACATTTTTCTGTCGGGGCTCAATTTTCTCTGTATGCGACCAGTTGGCCCGTGAGCAGGCCCAAAAAGAAGCTTCGCAGGGGACTCAGTCTGGGATGGTTATGACTCCAAAAGCTCCCGACACTGTTATGGTTTCTTCAACAGAACAACCATCACCTACTGCCAGCTTGGTTGCCCAAGCCTCAACTTCGATAATGGCTGGGGTAGCTTCAAGCCCCGTAGCGGTCACTCCTACAGTCTCCCACGGTAATGTTCCACCTATTTTGGGAGTTGTGTTATCATCTGCTTTTGTTTTGCGTTCTTCTGAATCAAACAGTGCTGTTGGTATTTCCTCTTCAGCAGAGATGGTCACTCCCTCACCTGCAACCACTCCTGGAAGTGCCAGTGCTCCCATTTTGCAAACCAACACCAGTTCATCACCGAAGTATGTTGGTATTAATTAATTGCTTTATCTTTCTGGAACCAACATAAGCAAATATATGTATTGTGTATATGTATATATACATGTGTGTGTATTAGTAGCTAGGGCTCTTCCTAATCTGGTCTTGATAATTGCAGGACTAGCATGGAGAATCCAATTTCGGATGCTGTTGCAATTTCTATTGATGGAGCTTCTCTGCATGATATTGAGGTAGGATTAGTTCTTTCAAGGTCTTTTAAGACTTTCTGTCCAGCTCCTTTTTCTAAGATTTTTTTTTTCTGTTATTAGTATGCAGGTAAGCTGCTTAAATTTCCCCCCCTTCATATTTGTCACTGCTCGATACGGCTATTTCATCTGGAAATGACTTTCTGTTTCCCCTTTTTTCTATTAATTAAACCCTGAGGAAAATATATGTCCCCTTCATCATCCTTCTTTGTTGCCTTCTCTACCTTTTTGTGTCTTCTCCCCCTGTCGATGGTATTGATGTGTGAATTAAAGAAAGAAAAATGTATGTGATGATTTGATTCTGCAAAACTGATAGGAAGCTAAAAAGGGAATGGCAGTTGCTGGAAAAGTTAATGTGACACCATTGGAGGAGAAAGCAGTTGATGATGAACCATTGATATATGCAAATAAGCAGGTTTGGGCTACTACATTCTTGCAAATCTTATCTCTTTGGTATGATCGTATTGAATTCCCTTTTCTCATTTTCATTTTTTACCCGTTCTTTTGTTTAGGAAGCAAAAAATGCTTTTAAGTCACTGTTGGAGTCTGCAAATGTTGAGGCTGACTGGAATTGGGAGCAGGTATTTTGGTCACAGGTCTCTTCTTCTTGGTAGCTCTTTTAGTTGCCTGTTATTGACCTTAAAATTTTAATTCAGGCGATGCGAGTGATCATCAATGACAAAAGATATGGTGCCCTGAAAACACTTGGTGAACGCAAACAGGCGTTCAATGAGGTAACCATTTGAAGCTTTCCATTGTCTGTTTTGTGGTTCAATGGAAAATGAAGTTGACTAATACTATATGTTGCAGAGATTTCATTCTTATATTTAATTTGTTTCTTGTAGTACCTTATGCAAAGAAAGAAACTGGAGGCTGAGGAGAGGCGCTTGCGACAGAGAAAAGCAAAAGAAGAATTCACGAAGATGTTGGAAGTATGTTCCATCCAGCTTGTGAATTTTCATGTCCTGAAACATTAATTCTCCTTTTTGCTTGCTTGCTGCTTTGGTATTATGTCATTTTGGCTTTCCCATTTCCTGGTGGGTTAGCTCTTAAGTGGTGTTTCTGTTTCTCTTTTTGTAGTCTTTCAGCTATCAGTATTTAACATACAGAAAGCTTTTGTAACTTCTGGAAAATTCCAATGATTCCAAACTTATAGCAATTATCTTTTATTGAACTAATGTTAAGAAGCCACAAAATTATTAGTCAGTAAGCATGCTTTCTCACTTTCCCCTTCCTATTTGTGATTATATTGCGCTCGCTATGCCATTTCCAATAGGGGTTTCTCCTTCATATTGTTGACCTGTATTTAAATACTAAATACCAAAATCTTGGGGAGCTGTTTGCATATTTCATGAACCTGAGTTGTTGAGCACAGTCATTCTGGTTCAAGTAGACGATGATCGAAGGGTGCTTTGTGTTGCTTCTTTTTTTAATGGACATATTTCTTGTTGTCTGTTTCTATTTCCTTCAGGAGTCCAAGGAACTGACATCATCCATGAGATGGAGGTACATATCTTCACGCATTCATCTTTGTCTTCTTCCTTCCTCTTTTAAATAATAATATCGGCATCAGCTTTTGTTCAATTAAGTTTGATTTGTAAATGTTTTCTTGTAAACCAGCAAACTTATTGCCTTGTTTGAAGAAGATGAACGGTTTAAGGCCGTAGAACGAGATACAGACCGGGAAGATCTCTTCCAGAACTACTTGGTTGATCTTCAGAAAAAAGTATGGTCTGCAGTCTGCACTGCCCCTTGTGCATGGTTTCATATTGAGACTTTTCTAGTTACTCTTTGATTTTACTGGATTTAAGAGTTTTAGAGAGCTTTCTCAGCAAAAAACAAATTCTTATTTAAGGTTGTTCATTGTTGTACCTGATATGTTGGCCCCTATCAGATTTTTTTAGTGTGACTCTGCTTGTTTTAGTTTTATAGTTCTAGTGAAATGTTGACAATTAATTAGGAAAAAGATCTTTATGGATTGGAAGATGGTGAAACTAATTGTGAATGGTATGATTCTGAGGAAGGGTATCAATGAATCTATGTATAGCAAAGGAAAAGAAAATTATCCCCATCATTGAATATTTAGGCCTTTTAGCCTTTTGGTGCTTTATTGCTCTTCGTAAAAAAGGGAAGCAAGTGCAATTGCCTTGCTTACTATTGCATGCTCTTATACTCACATTATGGGTATGAAATACAGGAACGCATTAAGGCTCAGGAGGAACAACGGCAAAATAGGTTGGATTACAGGCAATTTTTGGAATCTTGCGGCTTAATTAAGGTATGAAGGTTACTATGCATACTTCGTTTAATTTGAAACTGGCATATTAATTGTTATTCATGTCTCTGTCTAGGTGGATACTCAGTGGAGGAAAGTTCAAGACCGTTTGGAAGATGATGAAAGATGCTCTCGCCTCGAAAAGATTGATCGATTGGAAATTTTCCAGGTAATTTTTGCTGTTTGCATTTGATCTTGGTTTCTAAGATGCCCACTAATATTGGCTATTCTGCCAGGAATATATTCGGGACTTGGAGAAGGAAGAAGATGAGCAAAGGAAGTTAAGAAAGGTTATCTTCTGGAACTGTAAATACGGTCTGTTGCAGTTGTTACAGGTTCAGCATTCCTAATTCTAGCTCTTACCTATTTAAGGAACAAATGAAACGGGTGGAGCGCAAAAACCGTGATGAATTTCGCAAAATGTTGGAAGAACATGTGGCCGATGGTACTCTTACAGCTAAAACATACTGGCGTGATTATTGTCAGAAGGTATATTGGATCATTTAATTTTTGAAAATATTTAGCATTCCTGTTTGTTTATGGAGAAAGATGAGATGTTGACAAGTCTTTTGGTCATGTCTAAGTACGATCAATTTTAATGATTTGGTCATGGATTTCAGGTCAAAGATACTGCACCTTATCAAGCCGTTGCATCGAACACCTCTGGTTCTACACCAAAAGATCTGTTTGAGGATGTTGCTGAAGAATTAGAGAGACAGGTACTTGGTGTCAGACTGTCAGTTCTTCCCCTCACCCCCCTTCTCGATAAAGCTTTTGTGTGGCTTATAGAGTATAAATTGATGTTACTTTGTCATTTGAAGTGTCAGTAGACACTAATATGCATCTCAAAATATTCAGTGGGCCACGACATTGTTAAATGAAGACTAATGTCGGTGCCTTGTTAACTGTTTCTCATTTTTTGAGGCATATCATTCAAAAACGATCTTCTGATTTGCTTCCTCCTGGGAAGCCAAAATATCTATGCAGTGGCAGTTTCCGCCACCTATATAATTTTATCATCATGATATGATATACTACCATGTAGCTTACGACGGACCTTTGGGAAGTTTTCAAGCTCTAGCAGAAGGTACAAAATTACTTTTCAAAGAGAATCTTCTTCCATCTAGAGGAGATACTCGTTTATTCACTATCGGACCATCCATAGCAGTCATATCAATTTTACTAAGCTATTTAGTAATTCCTTTTGGTTATCACCTTGTTCTATCCAATCTCAGTATCGGTGTTTTTTTATGGATTGCTGTTTCAAGTATTGCCCCAGTCGGCCTTCTTATGTCAGGATATGGCTCAAATAATAAATGTATAATGCACATTTGCTCCTTAATGACATTTGCTTGATGCATGGATTTTCTCACCTGATTGCAGAAGTTTTCTGTTTTAAGATGTCTTTTGTTGGTCTCTGAGATTGCTCAATCTATAGGTTTCAGTTCAACTAGTGTGCTGTTGCTTTAGTTGATTTATGTAGTTGTATATTGGGTCATACGAACGAGTGTTGTCACTTGGTTAGAATCTGATTTAAAGATGATTTAGATTGAGCCCATCAATGCATGGGGAGTGGTTTCCGTTCCCTGGGCAAGTACACAAGGCTACCGTGCACGCAGGGTCTTTGGAAGGTGCGATGTAGGCAACCTTGCCTCCGTTTTGGAGAGACTGAATCCAGTTCTCGAACGTCGGTGCAGGTCTGCAAGGGGCACTTGCCATTGCCCTGGTTTGCATGAGCAAGTGTTTCTGTTACTGTGCTTATCAAGTGTCCCCTGAACACTTCTTAGCATTTTCCTTCTGACTGTATGATGCTCACACATATATGTGTTTACAATTGATTGTTTTACCTGTAATTCAATTATATTCTTCTTTCCTATGACTCAGTTTCTTCCCAATTTTGGTTGTTGACCCTCTAATAACTAGGTATCATGGAGCTGCTTAACTTTATTATACATTATATTTGCAAGTTAGTATTAAGTTTGCACTTGGTTCATCCTAAATTTTTTCTCATGCTACTGTTCTTCTATATGGAAGTGATGCATCTTTTCAATTATGCTCTCAATCATTGTACGTCATTTTCTTAAAAGATAATGCTGCCCATTTTAGGAGAGCTCATAGGTATGTGGACAGGTCAAATCATAGGCAAAGAGGTGCTTGATAAGTCAATTATGCTGTGTTTGGAGTCTTTTCTTGTTTTGGAGGATTATTTCGGTCTCCCTCTCTCTTCAGACCCACCTCTCTCCCTCCAACTTTTTCATGCCATGCCATCAATCTATCAACACTCTTGGGGATTTTCATTCTGTCGTTGGTCCATTCACTCTCTCTATCTCTCACTTTATCCTACGTCTCAGATAAAAGCTCTTTTAAAAAGTTCAAAGACACCTTAATTTATTTCATAGAGCCACGGAAGTGCCCTGCAATGTGTGATTTGTAAATACATATCCATTCAATATGATGACATACCTGTATTTTATCTCTATATATATATATGCATATATATTCCCCACAGATGGCCTTTCCTAAAGGAAAGACAAATATGGTGGTAGAGTTATCAACAATTGCACCACGTGGGAAATGGTTCCGTGAAAGATGACCACAGTTAGAGCTCTGAGTATAGGTTATGTGATGTTGTTGTGATAAAGGCATTAGCACCTGTAGTATTGCTCGGATTTTACAAATATTTCTTGTAATATGCATCTTCCTTCTAGTTGTAATTGTATGCTGAGCTCTTTATATTCACTTACTTTTGCTGATAGTACCATGAAGACAAAACCCGCTTGAAAGAGGCTATGAAGTTGGGGAAGGTTGGATCTTTATCCTTTTCTTTTGTGTTTACGCGTGTAGGTGTCATCTTAGCTAACTACTTGGAGTTTACTCATTCACTGATGTTTCTTTCTTTCATTTTTTTTGTGTTAGGTCACTGTTGCATCAACATGGACATTTGGAGACTTCAAGGCTGCTATTCATGAGGGTGTCGAATCCTCTCTAGTATCAGATGTCAATTTACAGGTTAAATTTAGCAGGATGATTATTCCCTTTAAGTTTATTGGTTCCTTCTTTTTTAATAATAAATGTCCTCTGATTGATACACATGCTTACACAGTTTGTCAAATAAAGAATAATTTGAGCTGTCAATTGCAAATCAAGGTAGTATGAATCAAGGAATTGTAGTATGCGTCAGGATTTTAGAAAAAACATGGTCAACACTATCTTAGTGTGTAAAGCAAGGGAAGTAAAAGAAGAGATGTTGCACTGTAAATGTAGGAGATATATGCATTTCTCCTTTATTTTTTTTTTTAAGTTTGGGAAGTTTACAATTAACTATTTGAAACCATCATCCATCAAACCTCCAATTTGGTAATAGCTCTGTAATATAGCATTTTCTTTGTCTTGAGAAATTTGAAATCTAATGGAATTGTCATTGCTTGGAGAAGGGTTTTTGATTATCTTTAAGCTTATACCATTTGAAGTTAGTTTAATTGTCTTTTAAGGAAAGGTAACTACCTATTAAAAGTCATTTTTCAAGTTGAGTGGAAGTCGATTATATCTCGAATCATGAATAATTCAGTGCTTCGTACTTATTACTGACAGAGCCTCGCAAGTAACCAAATTATGATTCTAGCAAGTCTGTGCGTGTGTGTTGTCTATTCATTTATTGGTTTCTTGATATACGCACTTCGTCATATATGCGGATTTTTCTGTTATCTTGGTCTCAGAGATTTTGGCCACTTCAAATTTCAATGAACTTAACTAGTTACCTTTTCATTATTCTCTCCGAACGAGGCAATGTTTTACAAGGTAAACCAACAATAATTAATAGTGAGGTGAAGGGGAATGAACATTAAAAATGGATGCATCTATGAAGCACGTATACTTCAAAGTGGGTGTCATACTGGTATCGGATATCAATACTCCTCGGATACTTCAAGATACGTGTCCGATACCTTATCACCGTATCCAAATAAGAATATTTATATTTTACACTTGGATACTTTTTGGATACTTCGCCGATATTCCACGGATACTTCGAGTTAAGATTCTAATTTATGGTTCTTGTAGTTTATCGGTTTATGAAAATATCATAATTTACAGAGTAGATAATAGAGGATCAATACTTATATTAGTTTGCCTCCGATAATCTTATCTCTACATACGTTGATGCTAGAATAAATATGAAAGCATATGAAAAACTACAAAACTTTTAGACTTGGAAAATGTTATTCTTTGTAGGGAAGACATGAAAATAGTTTTTCTACACCTAGTCATCTCCAAATACATATTTGTTTACATATTTTCTTGTAAAATTATTTGAGTTATATATACATACAACCGTAACCGAGCTGTACCCGTATCCTATTTTTTTGAGTTTTGATGTATCACTGTACCCGTATCCTGTATCCATATCAGTGCTTCATAGGGGTGCATTTAATAAGAATAACATAAAAACAAATGCTTTCATTAAGAACTTTTAAACTGTGAGCTTTCGTCTTTTGGCCAGTGTCGTTATGATTGTGGGAGTATCTTATGGACTTCTTTGCTGCAGCTTGTATTTGAAGATCTACTTGAAAGGGCGAAGGAGAAAGAGGAGAAAGAAGCTAAAAAACGTTTACGTCTTGTTAAAGATTTCACTGAAAAATTGGGCACCTACAAGGTATTTAAAAACTTTAGTGGATATTCTTTGAGATTTTACTCAACCGACTTATCTAACTTCTCTGCCACCCCATAGGAAATAAATGCGTCCTCTACTTGGGAGGAGTGTAAAGAACTTTTTGAAGAAAGCTCAGAGTACAGGTAGTCAATTGCCTTCGAATTGATGAGACCTCTAATGCTTATCCTTGGAAATATCATTTCTAATAAATATCTAAAACGAATGACATTATCATTGAGTTCTGTCAGATCTATTGGCGAAGAGATCATTTGCAGGGAGATTTTTGAGGAATATGTAGCACGTTTACTGGAGAAGGCAAAAGAGAAGGAACGCAAGCGCGACGAGGAAAAGGTATCTAGCTTTAGTTCCATATGTTAATGCATCTATGCTACTGCTGTTATGGTGATCGAAAACAGCAGTCCTTTATCATATGGATTAATTTATTCTTTGTTCAATGAAAATATGCGCCACTTAATGAAAATGGCCCACACTGGCTCATCAACTCCACAAAGTCAATTGTGTTTGATTCTTAAATCATTCAACCAATTTTATTAAGGTTTCCCCTCTCCCTGGTTAGGATTTAAGGTACGTGATAATGTGATATGTACTGGAGGCAGTGAATATATACATAAAATTTTGCCTCTTCGAATGGTGTGCTTGCCTCCTGATTTACTTGCTTGCTTAGTGTTTGTTTGGTTTCACCAGGCGTCGCCCTGGTCTTGGGTTAGATGGTGCACACTGTTTGTGCCACTTGTCCCTATGCCATACACTTCATTGATAATCTAAAGTTGATTCTATTTTCAGCTCTTATTTCGTATCATTGAAACATAAACTGGAAATTTGTTTTTTCAAAATTAAGAAACTGTTAATACTGAAATAGGCAGGAAGGTTAATGGGTTTTTGAGCTTTATTTTGAACATCCCCGCAGTCTTCATAAATCATGACAGAGATTGCATGGTACAACTCAAATGGGTTCACAGTGAACTGTTAATCTTGATCCATGCATAGTGCTCCTGACTCATATGATTCATCATCTGGAAGTTTAACAAATTCTTCTTGTAATAACAGCTTGTTGTGCCACTGTAAAAGGGGTTATAAGATTAAAAATGAACTGAAACTCTTAACTTTGCGTTTTCTAACATGTGCATCTCATGGCGATTTTCTGTCAAGTTTAGTGGAAAGACAACAACGCTATTTCAGCAAATGTTGTAATTGAATTGAGTTTGTTATCGTCGTCAACAGTTGAGGATGAATTGTTAGGGAAAGGGTAATTTACCGATTGTAATGGAGAGCATTGGTGAGGGCAAGCTTTTGCTCCATTATGACATGGATGTTATATCACGGGTTTTAACTACGGAAACAAGATTTAGAACCTTCCTGGACTCCATGGTGGGAGCCTTGTGCACCGGCCTATCCTTTTAACTGAGAAAGTGGGATGCTGCCACTGATGACCTACATCAAGGCACCGGCCTATCCTTTTTCCTGAGAAAGCGGCATGCTGCTGTTCTGACCCACATCTCCTTCCATGAAGGTTTTCAGCTTCTCATGATGCTTGGAGATCAAACCTATTCTTTGTGGTTCTTCATTTGACAATCATGTCCACACTCATAACTTCTTTTACATTTTCATATCACTATCATGTCCACACTCAGAACTTCAATCTTATAATCTATTCTTAGCGGTGCTCTGTATTGGCGGTATATCTTATGGCCCTTGTTTGAATCTTTATAAGCTTAAACTGTTGCTTTGACCTACTGGTTCGCTGCTAATGGCTAGCGTTGTTAACATCTGTAGTCACTGCTTTTATGGGGCCAGGTTGTCTTTTCTTCTCACCCTTAAACATAACCCCCTATTCCCATCTATTTTGGTATAAAGAGCAATCCTTTTCTTAGATGCCCTTTAACTTCGCTTCTGCAACTACCTTATAGATCGTGAGCTCTTTCTATGATGAATATTTTAATCCCAACTCCTTATTGGAATATACTTGTGCTAAATGTAAGGTTTGTCATTGACGTTATCAAAGATATGTATGGAGCCATGACATTAGTCAGAACAAGAGTAGGAGAGACGCTTGTGTTCTCCGATTACTTTAGGATACACCAAGGATCCGCTCGTCCTTATCTCTCTGCCTTAGTAATGGATGAACTAATCTAACATGCACCTTGGAAAGTAGTTTCTTGGGTAACTCTATTGGTTGGTAAGAATGGCTGTAGCGATCACAAGATGTTATCCCGCAGTGTGTGTTGTTGGTGATGGCATTTTCCATATCAATGAAATGAAGAATGGACTCGGTAACAAGCTAGAAAGGCGAGACAAAAGCCTTGGAAATCAAAGGGTTTAAAGTAGGTGGGAGCAACATAGGAAATATCGTATAGAACTTTAGCAATCAAAGTCGTAATATTAATGGAGAAAACATGTAACTACACGGTAAAGAAATACTATGTACTCCCTCCGTCCCACTTCAAGTGCAATTTGACTCGACACAATGGTTAAGAAAATGGTTGAAAACATGTAAAATTATCTTTAACACCCCTTCATATGAGGCCCACATTTGTTCTTTGTAAAAAAAGAGGGTAATCTTATCAAATGTCATGGCGTAAAAGAGAAATATAACTTTTCAAACGGGACAACCCAAAATGGAAAGTGTAACTCTTGAAGTGAGACGGAGGGAGTAGTAGAGAAAGACATGAGGAATGTGGACTCTATGTTGACCTTGCATTGGAATGTATATAATGGAGAAAAATAATTTATGTAGACGACCCCAAGTGATTCGGACAAAGGCGAGTTGAGTTTAAATGTAAGGTTTGTGTATTGTTGTCTAAAAATGTGACTAAGTTATAAGAGATGCTTATATAGTTATATATTTCTTCTGTTCGCCCATGCTCCCGCTGTACTTTCTCATGATTGGAGTCCATTTCACATCTGCAGGCCAAAAAGGAGAAAGAGAGGGAGGAGAAAGAGAAGAGGAAGGAAAAAGAACGCCGAGAGAAAGAGAAAGAGAAAGAGAAAGAGAAAGAGAAAGAGAAAGAGAAAGAGAAAGAGAAAGAGAAAGAGAGAGAGGAGGAGGAAAAAGAGAAAGAACGTGAAAAAGAAAAGGAGAAGGGTAAAGAACGAGCTAGGAAGGAAGAAGCTGACAGTGAAATGGCAGATGCCACGGACAGTTATGGGCACAAAGAGGAGAAGAAGAGGGACAAGGACAAAGAGAGGAAACATCGGAAGCGCCACCAGAGTACAGCTGATGAGTTGGATTCGGAAAAGGATGAAAGAGAGGACTCTAAGAAGTCTCGTCGACATGGTAGCGACCGTAAAAAATCAAGAAAGGTACTCTCAGTTTTAATTTTAAATGTGATAAATTTGCATATGCTACCCGATCTGCTGAAGTTGATCTTTGAGGCAAAAAGGATACTGATTACTGCAATTTGCAGCATTCACCTGAATCAGATACTGAAAGCAGGCACAAGAGGCACAAGAGAGATCATCGGGATGGTTCTCGCAGAAATGGTGGTGGATATGAGGAGCTTGAGGATGGGGAGCTTGGCGAGGATGGGGAAATCCGGTAGATTTTCCATCCTATTATTGAATAACCTTTTCAAATTGTGGACTGCATCATTTTCATATACCATAGTTAGGGTAAACTACAGTATAGTGATGGAATGTAGTAGTAAATTTCTTACTTAAAATGTTGCTTTGGTCAGATTTGCACAGTTTATGAATTATCCGTGTCGAGTATTTGTCTTGAGCCCTTTCTGAGCATTTGTGTTGATCCATTTTTTGAAGCGGCTATTGGCTCCAAAGTGAGTGCTGCCATGGTAGGGTGTAGAACTTGTATTTGTACTAGAGTTATTTGATAGTGCACTCTATTCACCGCCTTTTTCTTGGTGCTGATATTAAATTTTATACTAGGATGGTGTATTTTGGTTTGGGTTTGAAATAGTCAGAACCATGATAACAAGTAAGATGAACATTTGAACCAGTTGAACAGAATCATTCAACTTAAGTACATGTGCAGTGAGCAACGACAATGTTTTCGTTTCTTGCAATTTGGAAAAAAAAAAAAAAGAAAAAAAAAAGAACAGGAAACTTCATGGATAAAATGACATGGAGTTCAAGGACCATACGCATAGAAAATATGACTCCAGAAGTTGTACAACTATGATGTTTATGGTTAGGTTTGACAATTTGGGTTAAATGTATTGAACCGAGTTAAGTTATAAGGAATTACCGGTTATAATGGGTATAATCTATATAACCTATTTAATTAACAGATCAATTCAATTGTAATGAATGAGTTCATTTATACTCAAATTAAAATGTTGAATAAATTTTTGCACTAAAATTATATTTTTTACTCAATCTAATATACAAATTTATAATTAAACGGGTTGCATTTGGTTGAGCTCTTATACAGATTAAAGCGAGTTAGAGTGGGGTTAATAGATAGTATTTTGTTAGGTCTATTTATGGTCCACAGAGAGTCCATAATCGGCGTGGTCGGAGGATTAATTACAGTAAAGACGATGAAAAATAGTGAAAGGATAGCATTCACCACTGTAGAATTATAAATACGGATTTTTGTCCGTGTAAATCAGGGGTTGGGCATTTACGTTTGTATTTCTTTTTCCTTAAAAAAAAAAAGTAATTGTCAGTGATTTTCCATTTAAAACATGACTTAAATTCGATAAGACTGAGTTATCACTAAATTGCACCTCGTTGTCGGTGGACATCTACTTTAAAAAGCTACTCGGGTACCTAAACCATGTGGTTTGGAGACATGGATCTGTCGAGTGTTAATTGAGTGTAATGCGTGATTGCTAGGTGTAATCTCTCACCCATTTTATGTAGCAAACTGTTTCAACGTCCGCATCAACTTGGCCCTAATGAAAGCGCTTAGAAAAGTACGTAGATATTATTTGTACCCCAAAGGCGTCAGTAGATATTTCTCGAGATCAGAAGGTGAGGGCTAAACCAAACAGGCCAGATTGATGATTTTAGGACTTTTGGATCAATAAAGTGCTCAAAGTTGTCAAATGTGATTAATCAAGTCTCTGTTGGTTGCTATATACATTATAAACATCTAAGACCAAAAAAAAATAAAAAAAAATTCGATCCCCGTGAGATACCGAGTTATCGGTAAAACTTCATACTTGTGAGTTGTGAGGGACTGTATTCAGGGCTTGACACCATGTCTGCTACAATCTCACTGATTAAGTCATCTGAGATGTAACCCCCTATCACTACTGCGATTTCCTTTCGTTGTTGTTCGAGATCACCCCATTCTGCAAGAGAAGCTAACTGATCAATAGTCCGCAGTTTCGTGGTGTTTGTTCCATATGTAGTTTGTTTACTCCATGCCAACACATTTTCATGGAGGAGATTTCCAATCTCCTCGGCTCCCAAGATTTCCTCGACATTTTGCTGCTTTCCCTTGTTCCACCGATACGTTTCTATCACTTCTCTTACACAGTCGAAGAGAAGCTGTTTAGTTTCTTGGAGCGCCAATTTGATTTTTACGTACTCCGAAGAGAAGCTATTATGAATCGGCTTCTCTGTTGACGACTGCTCTAGTAACTTACAGAGCGCAACTGAGAATATAGTATCATCTGTCATTTTCCTGGCTGTACCAATGTTACAAACTGTTGAAACTTCTTCTTTCCTTTTCCTCACTCGGCGTTTGTCTGTGTTATCGAGAACATGTCAGTTGTAGAATCATAATTAAGGAGACGAAAGTACTAAGTAGGATAGAATAGAATGTCTACGTTTTGCTATACACAAATCAAACCATTTAAGCAATATTGTCCATGCTCATCCTACTACAACATTTTTCCTGATTTAGCTTTGTAAAGGGACTAACCATTGTAGATTGGCGAGTTACAACTGGACAGGGTCTCTTCTAGTACTGAGATGGGGCTGAGTTGCTGTTTAGTGTCTTCTTTGCATCTTCTTTGGAACTTTCTATCTGAATCAACCTGCTTACATTGCAAGTAAAGTGATGAGCATGAAATGAGGACTATGTTTCATTAACCATTACAGCTTTGGCATTAACATTTCAGTGTCAAAATTTTAAATTCTACAACAAATTTTACTGAAACTTTCATCACTTTACCTGTCCATTTTGTGGTGAATCTGCGTCACTCTCAGAGCAAGAATTAAACACAGTTGAGGTGTTGCTTTCTGATGAAATTCTATCTCCCTCCATAGTTTCGCGACTGCTTTTTCTTGTCTTGAGTGCACTAACATCATCAGCATGATTTCTGATGGGCACTACAAGCTTGTTAAACACAGCTCGCACAATCTTACAATAGCTTGGAATAACTTTCTTTGTCAGGTTTATGCTTTTCAAGAACTTCACTGACATGTTGGAGCTGTTGGGAAGTTTAGTTGCTGAATGATCAGCTGGTATGTTTTTCGAGTACCCTCTTTCCAGGAGGTAGACTTTGAGCATGAATGGTTCTTGCTGCTCTTGGAGCAGTTGTCCAAGCCTTTTTGTCGAAGCCATTGTTGATGTGGAGAGAGAGAGAGAGAGAGAGAGAGAGAGAGAGAGAGAGAGGTCAGTACAATAATAAGCAACTAGGAGAAGGGATTGGGGAGGGAGATGCTAGGAGTGTAATAAATGGGAACAGATAAAAGTATATCTGTCAGTTTGGAGTTGGGCCAACAAGTGAAGAGGCTGCTAGAGAGATCAGAAAAGGCAGAAATTAAGGCATGAGAGAAGAGATGAATGGTAAAGAGACAAATAATGATATGAACAACACACACTCCAGAAAAATGAGTGTGTATGTAAGACAACTAAATAGCAAAGTCACCAAACTTTGGGGTCATGCCACCTTTTTAACTCTTTGGCCAACTTCCAATTTAGTTAAATGCCCATAACACCTACTCGACGTTATTTATCTAGACTCTCTCTATAGGTGGGAGCAGTGTCGATCACAAAATTTATTGATCAAACTCTATAATTTGTTTAAATCCATTCCAAGATTTTACTAAGCTTAGATCTATCATGCCTTTATATACATACATGATTAACTTAGTTCTTTGTACAATAAAATTGATAATATCTCTCTGCTCTCTCTACTAACAACGCAGGAACTCCCTCAAGCTTAGAGCTGATAGCCTAAAGCTATCACAAGCTCTGAGCTAAGCTTTAGCTTCATAGAAAGCTCGTGGGACTAGTCAGACTTATTAGCAGCTTTGTTTAAAATCAAAGCTGCAACGCAAATTTGAATGTCATTGTGATCTCCAATTTTATGTGCTATAATTTATTGTAGATTTTGAGATATCATTTATTGTTAGCCTAAAATAACTAAAATGCTTTTGATTCAAAACAAAACTGATGCTAACAGACATTCCATTTGCAGCGCATATACTTCTGCTTTATAAGGACAAGAGCTCGCAAATCAAGATTATCATATGCACTCTATCCTATCACTCCAAGACAAAGAAGACATTTATTACTCCTGCCATCAGTCAATGCCGAGCCTTGGAGAAGAAGCAAATAAGTCCAACGGATATATCCTTCTTC
>JAOTQG010120314.1:0-10766 GCA_025631175.1 Iris virginica | reverse complement strand
ATTGTAGCCCTCCAGCCATTGCCTATACCTGATGAGCTGCTGGTCGCTCCTTTCCATGCATCATACATGGTTCTCCTCAGTGGCGGAGCCAGGATTATTTTGTGGTGGGGGCAAAACTCAACGGGGGTTTGGGGGCAGAGCCCCCGAAATTATTTTTTATCGTTCAGATAACTCGATGTGTGAATCGAAGATGAAAACACAGAAAAGAAATCCACATTCATTTTATAACGACTACGAGAAATTGGGAACAAAACGATATTATTTTATTTTTGAGATTCAATGTTTGTGTTAAAATTTTCAAACAAAATAAAAGAACTAAACTGGATTTCGTCGAAGAAGAATGGACAAGGCGAAGAAGACGAACGTGGGCGAAAAAACTCGAAAAAACTCTATAATTTTCGACGACCACTACTTCTAATAAATAAAATTTCACCATGATTGGGGCGACCGATCCGCCCCTGGTTCTCCTATTTTCCTCCAAGCAGGCCTTCCTGAGGATCATCTACTAGTCCAATGGTCCAACAGTTCCAGTGGTGACGGCACCTGGGAGCCTACTAACCGCATTCGGGAATTTTTTCCTACTTTCAACCTTAAGGACAAGGTTGTGGCTCAAGAGGCGAGGGATGATATCCATGAAGATACCCTTCTAAGGCGCAGCCCACTGGATCACTTGATTATGCCTGGTTATTTTTTCCTTAATTACTTTTATTTGTAATTTTTTATTATTCACGTAATAACTTATTAGTGTAGGATTTCAAGGGTTTTCTTTGCGGTTCTTTTGTTTGTCGAAAGAGGCCGAACCATGGGTTGATAAGTGAAGATTAGTTTCACGTGAAACATTAAGAAAAGAATACAGTAACAGTTCAAACCTAATCTCTTATTCTCTCTTCTGATCTTCTCATCTTCAAATACACCGTTGACGACTCCATCGACAAAGATCTCTTATAAACGCTCTTGCTTTGGAGAATTTAGTGCCTACTTGAAAGCTACTCGTTGATACGTTCGATTGTATCAGATACTCAAGGCCCAGAAGATACTCGTTGATACGTTCGATCGTATCTGGCAGTATGTTTCATATCCAGAAGATAATCATGAGCTATTCGAAAGATTACTCCTGACATCTGTTGTACTTTTTTTCCCCTTCGACCATGATTTATCTTTTCCATTGGATTTTTGTTACCTGACAAGATTTTAATGAGACAACATAATGCTTATTTGAAAGATTATGCATTATACCATTTTTACACAGAAGATTTTAACCAGACAACACGTGATGCTTTACTCAATAGAAATATTCAAAGGGAGTGTTGTAAATAGTATATGTTCAATGGTTATTTATTTATTTATTAAAATCATAATATAGGGTCTATAATAATAAAAATAAGGTGGGTTTTATTTTTATTTACTGTGTTTTCTCTTTCTCTAAATTTTATGTTATTTATTTACTGTGTTTTCTCTATATGATCAAGTCTCTCGTTGTTGTTTATCAATCTAATGAAATGTAATTTATGACATTAATTATTTATTTTCTTCTGCCTATAAGCATTTCTAGTATTTAACATGTCGGAGGGAGGACATTGAAAAACATGATAATATGAGCTTTACATTTAAAACACCTCCAAAATTAGTACAGTTAACCGCGAAGGGTTCCAAAGCAGAACTTCTGAAAGAGTTGTGGTCTGGAGCATTACTTCACTTTCAATATTCAAAATAGCCCTACCTGAAGAATTCACAGAAAACAAATTGCCACTTTCTGCGAAGAAAAAATCTCTATGTGGGTGTTCAACAGCCCCCAAACCATCCAACAGCCTCACCCACCCATCCATTTCCGCCTCTGCCGCCCTCCTCGCTTCTCCTCCCACTTCACCAGCATCACCGCAGCCAACAACAACCACCTAATCCAATCACTTTGTAGAAAAGGTAACCTCAAAAAAGCAATAAATCTCCTTTCCCACGAATCCAACCCAACCCAACTCACCTACGAGCTCTTACTCCTCTCCTGCTCCCGCTTAGGCTCCCTTTCCGATGCTCTAATTGTTCACAATAATCTTGTCGATAATGGGTTCGACCAAGACTCGTTCTTGGCCACCAAACTCATTGATGTGTACTCGGAGCTGGACTCTATTGACCGCGCTCGCCAGGTGTTTGATAAAAGTGCTAACAGGAGTATTTATGTTTGGAACGCGATTTTGCGTGCGTTAACATTGGCGGGACATGGAGAGGATGTGCTGGATCTTTATCGGGAGATGAGTGAGGGTGGGATTTTATCGGATAGGTTTACATATACTTATGTGCTCAAGGCGTGTGTTGTGGCAGAGAGTTCGGTTTTGTTACTGGAAAAGGGGAAAGAGATTCATGCCAATGTACTGAGGCGTGGGTATGAGAGAAATGTTCATATTATGACTACTTTGGTGGATATGTATGCAAGGTTTGGGTGTGTGGCGAATGCGAGCTGTGTTTTCAATGACATGCCTGAGAGAAATGTGGTTTCTTGGAGTGCTATGATTGGTTGTTATGCGAAGAATGGGAGGAATTTGGAAGCATTGGAGGTTTTCCATGAGATGATGGTTGAGAATCGTGATTTGTTGCCTAATTCAGTGACGATGGTTAGTGTGCTTCAAGCTTGTGCAGCATTGGCTGCGTTGGGGCGAGGGAAGTTGTTACATGGATATATACTAAGAAGAGGTCTTGATTCAATTCTGCCAGTGGTTAATGCCCTGATTTCTCTGTATGCGAGGTGTGGAGATCTTGTATTGGGAAGGCGAGTTTTTGACCAAATGCGTAAGAGAGATGTTGTGTCGTGGAATTCCATGATATCAAGTTATGAGATTCATGGGTGTGGTAGAGAAGCTATTAAAGTTTTCAAGGAAATGTTGGAAAATGGAATCCGACCTAGTCCGATATCATTTGTTAGTGTTTTGGGAGCTTGTAGCCATGAAGGTCTTGTTGAAGAGGGGAAGATTTTATTTGAATCTATGGCGAAAGTTCATAAGATATCTCCTACTGTGGAGCATTATGCTTGCATGGTTGATATTCTCGGTCGAGCCAACAGATTAGATGAAGCAGCCAAGATTATAGAAGATATGCGGATGGAACCAGGACCCAAAGTTTGGGGTTCTCTTCTTGGATCTTGTAGGATTCATTGCAATGTTGAACTTGCCGAGAGGGCAAGCAAAAGGCTTTTTGAGCTTGAGCCTACAAATCCGGGTAATTATGTTCTCTTAGCTGAAATTTATGCAAGTGCTGGAATGTGGGATGAGGTGGAAAAAGTCAAGAATCTTATTGAAATTAAGGGGCTTCAGAAACTTCCTGGCTATAGCTGGATTGAAGTGAAAAGTAAAATCTACTCATTCACTGCAGTTGATGAGTTTAATCCTCAAATTGAACAGCTCCATGCTCTGTTACTGGAACTATCAACGGAGATGAAGGAGGGGGGCTATAAGCCAGAGACTAAAGTGGTGCTCTACGATCTGGATGTTGAGGAAAAGGAAATGATTTTGTTGGGTCATAGTGAGAAACTGGCAGTTGCATTTGGGCTGATCAATTGCAGTAAAGGGGAGACCATAAGGATTACCAAGAATTTGAGGTTGTGTGAAGACTGTCATTCTGTTACAAAGTTCATTTCCAAGTTTACAGATAGAGAGATTGTTGTTCGAGATGTAAACCGTATCCACCATTTTTGTGATGGGGTTTGCTCATGTGGGGATTATTGGTGATGTTGCGAGCATAACTCACTCCCTGACTGTTTGCCCTCATAGAAGAGGCTCCTCTTCTCTAGAATACCAACTGGAGCTTTAAGAGATTATACATGTACAGATTCCAGCTTACCATCTTAACTTGCGTAAAGGGACTAAGAAAGAATTTGAAGTGCTAATATTCGATTCTTTCGCCATGCTTGTAATCGTGATGCTATATGCCTTGGAAGAAGGAAAGATACCGATGAGGGAAAATATGAATCATCTACTTTAAATACAGAGAAAAATGTGAATCATGTTTTAACATGGATACTAACTCGTTAAAATTTACAAGCAGTCTCTTCTATTCTTTCTTCTCAATTTGTGGAAGTAAAAAAGGTTCAATGTCCTGTTTCCTAGTCCCACAGTGTAGACTTGCATAAATCAGAAACGCTCTTCTGCTTTTGAAAATTCTTGGATTGGCCATCTTGCTTCAAGAAATCTATCTGGTTTAACTGGCAAACACGGAGCCCTCTTGCTTCATTTTGAGTAAATTGTTCTCAATGTCCCTCAGCACAGGTTTATAGCTGAAAATTTTCCAACCAAATTAGAAAGCCAAATAGAACGATGTTCAAACAATGCCTGCCAAGTTCACTGAAAGTAAACTAGATGATTAAAAGGAGGAAAGAGATATGGAATGAGCTTACAGGCGAGTAAGACCATTGTATGCTTGCATTGCTTGTTGGAGCCGAGCTGAGAGCTGCAAAACCTCGGCAGAGAGTGTCTCTGCTCTGCTCTGTTCTTTGGCAAGTTGGCCCTAGAAAACAGAAATAAATGTGCCACAAAATTTAGGGTGCCTTTACCCTCATGCTTAAAGCTAAAAGTTGCAGAACCAACCAGAAACACTTAAAAGCGCACTGAAACTTATCAACTATCATAACCATTTTTTTTTTAATTGTAAAGTTGGGGTACCAAACAAGTAAGCAAATAAATGGACCAAATTTACGTCAACACATGCAAAGTCTCAGACGCATGGCCTGGACCGACTATCTAAAGGAACTGCTAATCAGCAATCTATTACCCACATCTTTATCTTGGTATTTCTAGCATGTCCAGTGCGTACTGCGTAGGCTTTGGCAAAGTAAGACTTCCATGCATTCATCCTCTAATTTTCCCAAGCAGTTTTTGGTATAAGTTATATACCGATGTATTGGCCAAGTAATCAAGAAGAGACACCTTGATAATAACTAATAAGTGCACAACACCATGTAGAAAGTAGACCATTAACAAGCTTAAGAGTTAAGACTAACCTTCAGGGAGATAACTTCAACTGTATATGCTTGGGAAACTGTTTCACCGGCACCTTTATTGGATTCCATCATTCCTGCATGATCATGCAAATTTGATACATTTGCTTGTTCTGTTCTCAATGTATGTAACAAGCCACGAAGCTCCTCATTTTGTGTCAAGCAATCTTTCACCTACATACTCCGCATAGAATGAAGATAATTACTTGATGACCGAAATTAGCCACACCAACATTTCAATCAGCACAAAGGCACAATTACAACATGACAAATTGTTCATCCACATTAAATAAGGAAACACTTGTATTTACACCCAATAGTCATGATCTGACAAATGCCTCAGATTGGTCAGAGGGCACATCCAATCCGGAAAAGGATTTCAAATTACAAAAAGTGATGGCATCCACCATAAAATCAAATGTGTGGGGATGTCAGCAAGTAGAGACCAAACATACTCAAGTTTATCACAGTTTATTCTCAGAAGACCAAAAAAAGGGAATCCCAGTCTACCTAGCAAGTGAGAGTCACGGACCCAAAACAAGTAGAACTTTTGCCAACTAGGTCTTTTTAAAGAAACTAGTTGTTGTTCATAAATGGTTGGAGTGCATTGTCGACCACCAGCACTGGGATTCAATCTAAACCCATGGAAACCATATAAGCTATCAAAACAACAATAACTACGTCCAGAGTTTAACAAGAGGAAATAGGACCCAGCTGTGTCTTATTTTATTTCATTACGGAAGCATTGTATTCATTATACTCAAAACCCTATATATGTGCCCTCCAGAACTAGCAGGAATACTAAGCAGTTCATATAAAAAATTGCTTTTAAATGTGATGAACTTCATTAAAAGGTACTCCCTCTATCCCTAAATGCCCACTTTTTTTGGTCAATTTAACTAAATTTTGATCATTTTTTTAATATGAGAATTGACTTGTTATTACAAAGTTATAAAAAAAAAATTATTGAGAGTTTACTCAATAATCTTACAAAGATCATAAATTTAGAACCTTAACTAAATCAATATACGTTAAAATAAAAACTTTAATTATAAATTATATTGACTTTTCAAAAATCACACAAGATACTCATTTAGGGACTGCGGGAGTAGTATTTGTTCTCAACGGATAACTTATTAAAAGATGGAAGGGAGGACTATCAAGTTATCATTTACAATAACCAAGAAAACTTGGATGAGTAAACAGACGGCATTGTTCTTCATAGGAAGGGAGTACATGGCATCACAACTTCACTATATCTAGAAAATCAAAAGTTTTTTACTTCAGACACCAGTTACCTGATTTTCCCAGTGTACCACTATGCCGGTTGCCTCATGATAAGCAGATGACAAGTTGGAATTTTCCTCAAATAGCCTCTCTATCTCTGAAGATTGGGAATCAATCTGCAGAGAAAATTGGGAAACAGAATGAATTTCCAAATCAGGATAGAGGATAAGTTATTAGCAAAACATTGTACCTCCATTAGCAGCTTTTGTCTGCTACTTTCCAATCTCTCAACAGCTACTGCCATATCGTGCAACTGCTTCTCGAGTCTCTCCTTATCTTCCTACAATAACCAGAATGTTATGTCAGGTGGGAAAAACATTAAGAGGCAAAGGCAATTTCAAGGATGTATCAGTGCACCAGGTCAATGAGCCAAATACACTGAAGGGTTGTGCTATAAAATAGGCAATGATTTACAATTATAATTTTGTTTCACAGAATACTACGGAGTACTATACGAGCCAGGCGAGATATTACCATAACAAGCATACATAACACAAATGTTTCTGGACCTACTACAATTAAAACTCAAAGCTCTCACTTACCATTGTCAATGCCTTGTGGGCCCCTTTTACTGAAGCTTCTTCTGCATAGAAGACGAGAATGTCAAAACCCACAGAAGAGGATAATTTAATAAGGGATGCAATTTTCAAACTATGATATGAGAGTAAACTAAACACAATAAATTTTGATATGATCTAGATTTTAGAAATAATCTGTCACATAATAAAAGTAGATCACCAGAGACACTTGATTAATTTAATTTAATTTAATTTTCTGTTAAAACTGTCTATTGAATAATGACAGATGGATAGTGAAATAAAACCAGTCTGGACAAAGCACCTTTGAAACTATTACGAATAGTTTGTGAAACTGTAGACAGCATTTTCAGCATACTAAATATGCTTGGGTCAGTTTACTTTATTGAGGTATGTCGATTAAACTTCTATGAGACATGCAGGCGTGTAATGCAGTAAACAACTATTTATCTCTCGGATTATTGATCAACTAATTGATACTTTTGAAACCATTGGTAGTACAAGAACCTTTGCAAGTAAATAAGCTTAATGGTACAGGAAAAATTACCGTTCACTGACACAGACCTACCAGCTTATGAGAGTAAGATCAATGAACTAATAAATCAATCAAGAATAAGAAACAAGCTATAGGAACCAACTGTGGTTAAGCAGACAAAATCAAGAGGCCATTATATGTAAGGCAGAGGCAAGCCAGTCAAACAAAAATATTAGCCATTTACAGTTCAGCCATTCTTGACTACAGAATCAGAATCCTTCAATTAAAATGTCCCTTAAAGATTTTAGCCTCCATTTAAATGCCATAAGAGTATTGGCACAAGTTGAGGAGTTCAAACAATCATAGTAGTTATCTCAATTATTGATTAAAATATGCGTGCGCGGGCGCGCGCAAACACACACACACACACATATATAATTGTAATTGTCACCTGATGCCTTTTGGGAGATAGCTGTAAGCTTCCCTTCCAATTCCTGCTTTTCAGAAATGAGAGCAGATAGCCGTAGTTGCTCCTCCACTAACTTTTGCTTCTCTTGCCGCCTCAAGAGTGACTCTTGCTGCAAATTTCACAGACTGTTGAGCAAATAAAAAGCATTTCAAAAGTATGACTTCAGTGTTGATTAACCCATTCTAACCTCTAGCTGGGACTTCAGACTAGCTAGCTCCTTCTCCATAGATTGCATTTGATCTGGTGAATGTCCCATTGAACTAAGGGCAGCATGAGAACCATTCATTGCTTGTTGCTGCAGCGAATTCAATTCTGCTCTCAGTGCTGCTGCATCTTCCTCAGCCTAATGCAAAAGGTATGTAAGCATGCAAATATAGACCAACTGAAGAAAACAAAAATCAAATTCCGACGCTGTTACGTACTCGATATTGTTCTTCTTCTGCTTCCTTTAAACGCTTCTTCATTGAGCGAATCTGGGCTGAGAAATCCTCCTACACTAAAATATCTGAGTTTTTCAGAGTTCGTTCAAATCCTCAATGAAATTCATCATGTTGCAAAGGTGCATACCCGAGCAACAACAGCTGCGTCTTTTTCCATTGCGACATCCTTGAGTGCTTTTCGCAATGATGGTACTGTATTATGTTCCTGCAAGTCATATAATTAAAAGGAGAGGCTAGATAAGCATATCAATTTGTGGTTGTATAATACAAAAGAAAAGAGCTCAATATGCATAGCTGTAGTGAAAATTTACGTTTAAAAAGTTACTCCCTCCATCCCACATGAAGAGGGAGACTTTCCTTTTAGGTATGTCCCACTTGAAGAGGGACATTCCTTTTAGTCCATCCCAATTGACAATATTAATTTCCATTTTCTTTGACGGATAAGCATGGGCCCCCTTGCCGTGGGATTTTTCAAGATATTAACGAGTTTTCAACCATTTCCTTAATTTGCAAAACTTTGTCAGCGTCCCTCGTCATGTGGAAAGGAGGGAGTATATATCTTTGGACTACAAATGAATGACCTAATGCCATCGGTCAAAGGAAAATACACACGTCAAATTGCCAGCATTTTCAAGGTCTAAGAGTTGATATAGAATCCCCTTCCTAAGACAAGCCTAAATTTTCAAGAGAAAGCTCATTTGTTCAAACATTAAAGAAATATCTTCGATCATGCTACATGGCCATGGCAAGATGGAAGAGGAGAATACATCTCAGAAGGCTAGATAATGCAAATTTCTTTGGATTTTAAACACTAGAAAATGCCCGTGCCCTAGGCAGAAAATTTTTAATTAAATATTTTTAAATAAATATTATTTATAAGAAATTAAAAAATATTTGTGTTCGAGAGCATGAAGTGAAAAAATAGTTTAAACATAATAATTGAATTAAATAATTTTAAATAATACTATATTTATATAGAAAAATGTTACTAATATTCAAAAACTAATAAATTAAAATTTATTAATTTTAGTAGTTTAAGTAATATAAAATTAGTTAACTAAAATAATTTAACAGACAAACTCTTTATATAAACTCTTTGCACCTTCTCTCTCACCTACACACAACACACCCCACAAAATACAATCTCACACATTCTTCACACTTTCTCTCTCACCCACACACACTCTTCACACATTCTCTCTCACTTATATAACACACAACCCCACACATGCTCTTCCACCATTCAATTATTAATTTTAGTAGTTTAAATAATATTTAATTAGTTAACTAAAATCATTTAAAAGCAAACACTTTACATACACTCTTTACACATTCTCTCTCATCTACACACAATACACATCCCCACAACACACAATACACATCCCCACAACACACAATCCCACACACTCTTCACACTTTCTCTCCCTCTCCCACTCACACATTCTCTTTCACCTATAGCACACAACCCCACACACACTCTTCCACCATTAGATGAAAAATAATTGAATGGCTAGGATTAAGAGATAAATGTTACTATTCATAAGGTCGCATCAACAATCCTCATTTATACTATAGATAATGCCGCTTAATGCACCAATGGTGATGGGTGACACTTATGTTGGTGCCAAACTATTCGTTTAAACATGCTCCAATTGTGCTCGAGGGTACAGTCAGCTCCTGCTGACAGCATCAAGTATGATGAGGTACAGAGAGGCACTTTGCGACTTTATGGAGGGTGAAGTAAGAACCTTCAGCCTTATTTTAAGAATATGCCAAATAACTAGAGGTCAAATAATGATGTGAATCTTGGTGTGTATCTTGGCCCATAAAATATAGAAGTATAAGTCGAATCCAAATGAACATATGAAGTAGATCGAGTTCAAAAGGTTTATGTTGCAACTATGTGATAAGTTAATTTCTTTTATTTTCTATATATTCCTTGTACATTGGTTTGCCGGATTTATAACTTACAGTTGCAAGAGAATTTTGCCTTATCAGTAATCTAATCTCGTATATCTCCGATGGATTGTATGATTTTCTTGAGGTGACATTATTTAAGATGCCTGCTATGAGATTTTTTCTGGAAACAGAATTTTGAGATCCCGCTAACCGAAGTTTTGGATATCTTCAAGTCAGGTTTACTTCTGGTTGTAAACAAAAGCAAGCGGAAACACTTCATAATCAGGGCTTATCATGTTCCAACTAGCATTTTAACTATCTAGCTTTATTACATTTCGGAACAGTATCTCTAAGTTATGAAACGACAGTAAATTCTACAAGTGGCACACCATAGCAAGCTCAAGGCTCTAGAAGGGAGTCACACCATGATTCCCGAAGCACAAGGGAATCATAACCATGTGCACAGTCCAAGACCAAGACAGTCAGCTGGTACTCAAGGTCACACAAGCAACATTTGTAAACAAAAGCAGCACATGAACATAAGAAGACAATGAAGTCAGAGAACAATAGCTTTTGGGGATCAAAGTTTGCTTCTTTTCTGTAGGCATATGTGCCGAGTAAAGAAGATCCACCAAAAGACAGCAAAACAAAATTTCAATCCGTATTTTGGTGGGAGGGG